>JALAJA010000233.1:17500-20000 GCA_023376005.1 Doryteuthis pealeii | reverse complement strand
TAAATCGAAGTCTTGTGTTTATTACCTAAAAAACTAACAATAACACAGGGCTTCTGATAAGGAGTGATCCCTAACAGAAACCAGACCCGGAATCGTCAATAGAAGACCAGACCTAGAAGAGACCAGACCAAGATGTTGTTGCAGTTTTTGTACATATAAGGCGGGTGATAGATGCCTACTCCTAAATATAGACTCGTCAACTACAACGTGACCCGAGACAGATTTCTATTCCCCAATCACTGGCAGTGCTGCTGCTGATGTTGGTGTATTTATAGAGGTCTGATTCTTAACCTTGGCTCATTGCTATTCGGACCATCTTGGACGTTGGACTTACAAAGAATACTATAACACCGGATTCTTATTGGCTTGCTTTCTTACTTACTTACTACATCTGGAACTAAGGATGCCGACCAGATACTTAACAGATGTTAGAAGATAGAACCAAAGCCGACCAGAAGAGAAGACGACCAGAGTAAGAAGTAAGAAGGGTATACAACGTTATATAGATTTGGTACTGTGAAAACGCCAGTATATAACAGTTATCCTAACAGGTACTACCACTCCGAGGCGCGTATTCTAAAGCTCCAAATACTCTGTGTTGAAACAGAAGAAAGAAAAATTGATACAATTTAGAAAAGTCAAACAATAAAAGAAAAAGTAATGGTAGTCGGTAGGTAGACACTAATGGCGGATTTGTTTACACAAAATGGCGGCTATCAGTAAAAGTAGACATATGTTGCTAACAGATTAGCCTCGATGTGAAGAAATATTTTCTTAGCACAGAGAAGACAAACAAATACAAAGCGCTAAGCCATTAGGAGTGCTTACTTAATAGCTTCTGGCAGTCGTCAGCATCCGCCTCCTCCTCCTCCTTCTGCCCTCCTCCGCCTCGACATCATCATCATTATCATCATCTTCATCATCATCATCAGGTCTTACTGACAGCATGGATATCTATGGCTCTCTCTTTCTTTCTCTTTCTCTCTTTCTCTCTTCTCTCTCTCTCTCTTCTCTCTCTCTCTCTCTCTCTATCTCTATCTCGCTCGCTCGTTCTCTCTCCTCTCTCTCTTCTCTCTCTCTCTCTCTCTCTCTCTCTCTCTCTGTCTATTTCGCTCTCTCTCTCTCTCGCTCTCTCTCACTCTCTGCCTCTTTCTCTCTTTCTCTTTCTCTTTCTCTCTCTCTCTCTCTCGCTCTCTCTCTCTCCTCTCTCTCTCTCTATCTATCTATCTATCTATCTCGCTCGCTCGCTCGCTCGCTCTCTCTCTCTCTATCTATCTATCTATCTATCTCGCTCGCTCATTCTCTCCCCCTCTCTCTCTCTCTCTATATATATATATATATATATATCGCTCGCTCGTTCTCTCCCCTCTCTCTCTCTCTCTCTCTCTCTCTCTCTCTTTTCTATCTATCTATCTACCTATCTCACTCGCTCTCTCTCTCTCTTTCTCTCTTCTCTCTCTCTCTCTCTCTCTCTATCAATCTATCTATCTCGCTCTTTCACACACACTCTCTCTCTCTCTCTCAACACACACACTCTCTGTCTCTGTCTCTGTCTGTCTGTCTGTCACTCTGTGTGTGTGTGTGTGTGTGTGTGTGTATCCAACCGTCCCTACCACACGACATCCAGAGTCGTGTGCCCGTATATAGGTATTCACAGAAGAACGTCGCTTGCTTCAAAAAGGTCCGAAACCATACAGATCACTGAATTGTTACGATCGACTAGAATACTCAGAAGAGTCCTGGAGACCAAAGGAGACTTGCTGTCACTCCAGTGGACCACCGGCTATGATGGAGCATAATAATCATAACATTGTAGAATATGAAGAAAAAAGATGTACCAATTTTAATTGATGCCTTTGGAACGGTTCCCATGAGTTTAGAAAACAGACAAGAGGAATTGGAAACCAGAGGAAGATTTGAGACCATCCAGACAACAGCATTGTTGAGATCTACTAGAATACGCAGGGTTAGATAGAAGAAGAAGGCATAGATAGATAGATAGATAGATAGATAGATAGATAAGAACAGAATGAGATAGATAGATAGATAGATAGATAGATAAGACGGGAGAGCACAGACAGACAGACAGACAGATGGATGGATAGATAGATAGATAGATAGATAGATAGATAAGAAGAGAGATAGATAAGATGGAGAGATAGATAAGAATAGACTGGGATATATAGAAGAAGACAGGGTTAGACAGTAGAGCCGTGGATACCTGTGGAGACTTGTTGACAGTCAGACCACCAGCTATCACTAGTAAGAAAAAACTCATAAAACTTTAATGAAATAATAATAATAATAATAATAATAATAATAATAATCCCAGCAAGAAGACCTGACCTAGTGTTGATTAACAAAAAAGAAAGAACTTGTCAACTGGTGGATTTTGCAGTGCCAGCAGATCACAGGGTGAAGTTAAAGGAAAATGAAAAAATTGACAAATATCTGGACCTTGCCAGAGAACTAAAAAAGTTATGGAATATGAAAGTCAAAG
>JALAJA010000233.1:0-10000 GCA_023376005.1 Doryteuthis pealeii | reverse complement strand
TGATCAGGATTGAATATAGAAATTATATAAAAAGAGAACGTTTTAAGAACCTGAATATAAAAGTTCCAGGACTGGTGTCACAAAAATTTATTTCAAATCCAAATTACAAACTAGAAGTAATCCCCCTGGAGTATATTGCACTTTCCCATCCTTTTTATCACGCTTGCATGCACTCCTGGGTGGACTCTTCCGGGATTCTCCTTAGCTCTGTCGTCACGACCTTTTTGCTGTCATACACATCCTCACAACGGGCTCCCTTGAGCTTTGGGAAGAGGGAAAAATCACATGGAGCCAGGTCTGAGTAGGGAGGTTGATCCAATACAATGATATTCTTCTGGATCAGGAACTCTCGGATTCTAGGGCAATGTGAGCAGCTACGTTGTCATGGCTAAGCACCCTCGAGTTATCCTGTCACATCTCTCGCCTCTTCTCGCGCACTGAACGAAGTAAATACAGCAGTATCTCTTTGTAGACATCTGGCCCTATTGCAAGAACTAACAGTAGACGATGCCCCTTACATCGAAGATCTTGGACATACTGGAACTTTCCGTACATGTCCGGTCCCTAATCTTTGACACCCTGTTACGTTGTAATATTCACGGCACTAAAACGATACATGTACCGTAGTCCTTTTTTCTTTCTTGGTACTAAAACTCCGATAAAAAATCATAACACGAGAAACATGTCGTCACAACTGCCAGTCTTTATTTTCGTGCTCGTATAGTGGGCTCCTACCAGAGGGAGGAAAGGCAGAGAGAAAGAGAGAGAGAGAACACTACTAGATTACTGGGCTCTCATGAGGTCCGTACCATACCACCGCCGCCGGCAAAAAGAGGACGAACCCTTTCTTTTTTCCCCCACGTCACCACGTGACTTCCGGTCAACCCCCCTACTTCCGCTTGCCACTCAATTCTTCGTTCGGGGTCACGCTACGGTCAAACCATCGTCTATCCTTTTTTAAACCTTCATCATTTCTTCCTCCTCCTTCCATTAGTAGTCCTAGCTCACAAAAGTCAGGAATATACCCATCTTGCAACAACCCCTGCTTCAGTGACCATTACATATTCAATCACATTCCTGTAGAAATTAGTTGAGAGTAAATGAATTAGGGAGGTGTTTGTGTTGTAATGGTTATCATCGTAGAAAATGTACACGGCAAACAGAGTTCGAATCCAGGATAAAGCAGTTTGCATTTTCAACTTCTAAAATGACTAGATAAAAATGATAAATCTTATTATAATGGAGATTGTGGGTTTGTCTGTCTGTAACCGAAACTATATTACTATACAAGTCACAATTCCTTTAGTTATTTACATCATATTCTCCATGATTTTATTTTTTATATAAACCTCAATTATTAATAAAATTGTTTTACATTACTTACACTGTTGACCATATCTACATACTAATAACATGCAATTGTATTTATATATACAACAAAATAGAGGTTTACAGTATGAATGGGACGGCTAATTTGCATATTGATCTTTAAAAATTGATTTTAATAAATATATGCTTAGTATTATTGATTTCTAATTGTTTGGTTTTATCTTATTGAATATGAGCAAAAATCTCTTCAATAAATCTTAAAAGAAATCCCTTAACAAGAAGAAATAACTGTAATATTATTCTTTCATTCCTATTTTAACTAAACAGTTTAATTAGGAAAATTTACCAATGAAAGACGGGAGTAACCTAAAATGATGGAAGAGTTAGTTTCAAAGTTGTTCTATTTTTCAATCATACCCCCTCTGTTCCAAATCTTTTTATCTACATTCTTATTCAGTTTCATTAGCCTTTCTAATTTAATATCATATTTTATTATAAAATTTAACTAAAATACTTGCACCCGGAGGGTGCATATATTTGCTAGTATGTATTAAATATATTTATGTATATATGAAATAAATATTTTTAGAAAAAACAAATAAATGATGTTATAATTCGCTGACAGAAATCTGTTTCGACCTTTTAAAGCGGTCTTCATCAAGAGCGAAATGTTTGCGATAGAAAGACGGTGTGAGTAAACTGTGACAAACAAGAGTGGTACAAATGAACGTTCAAGTTCCGAGCCAGAATTTTTTTAAAAATCTTTAAAATTTTTTTTATAATTTTGAAAATGCATATTCTGTTTTAAAAATAAGATAAATTTTATTTTTATAAAAAAACAGAAGCATTATAATCCACAAAGAAAACTCAAAAAATGTAATAAAAAATGTATAAAAACAGAGAGGTTACAAAGCTCCTGAAGAAAACTGGAGTACAACTGTTGAACAAAATGTATAGCAACTAAGATGAATATAGCTGTCCACAATATGTAGAGAATAACAAGTAACACTGAATACATATTATATGATACAGTAAGGGGCCGGGTTAGCTCAGTCGGTAGAGCGTTCGGCTAGAAACCACAAGGTTCCTAGTTCGATACCGGTCCCCACCAACTCAGCGTATGAGTAGCACAGGGATCTGTGCGGTAAAGTAAGGAGCTGATGGTAGGTGTGGCGCCCCACCTCAGATGCTAAAAACAATCTCCTTGGTCTAGCGCTATTGAAAAGGGGATAGACTCCCTCGCTGACTGGCTGATACCGACTTTAGGCCGCCCCGTCGACTTTACTTACTTACACACATAATAACACCATCTTATATAAAATTTATTTCCATCCGAGTCTATGTGCTAAATTCAAAATCTTTTTTAAATTATTGCTAATTTTTATTAAATTTTTCAAAAGGAAAAGAATTATTGTAATAATCTCTTAAAATCAAGTTGATTCTTTAACTTGGAAGTTAAAAGTTGTCTTACACATCAAACTGACAAGAATGAATACTAAACTGATTTTTAAGTAAAAACCATGTCAGGAGAATTTTAAACAGTATTGCTACAGTCAAAAAAAGTAATTAGTTTATCTCTTTATTCTTATCTTTATTTACTTGTTTCCTAGCGATAAAAGAATAGCAACCTTGCCAGTTGGTTATAAAGGCTCAATATACAATGGTTGACAAAATAAACTTTATAATTATCAGTTGGACTAAGAAATAAAGTCACTGTAGATAATGTTTAAACTTTAAAATACTGAAAAGTTTTTTTAAAAATTGAAAAAAAAATGAATATCTTATGATAAAATTGTCTATACATGGGAATAAATGCAGAAAATTTTCTCCACCAATATTTAAGATATTTGAACAAGAAAATAAATTACAGTTGAATATATATAATTGTTGTGATGTTAGTCCCAACAGTAAAAAGAAGTCAAGTCGAGATGGGGTAAAATAAGACAAGTGTATTTACAATTAATGGTACATGTACGACTAGCTTGTCGTTAACGGGAACAGTCCTCCCTTTCCACTCGGTGTCTCACTATTTATAGTGAGAACCGGTGCATGTTCTCCACTGTAGGAACGGCCGGTACAACAATAATCAATGTATCTATATATTTATTGTGTATGATAATCCATAGATAAAGCAGTTTGCATTTTCATATAGCGCTAAGATACCCTTGGGAAAGGTGGGAATCTAATCATTCTTCTTGGGTAAATAGTAGGGCAGACTGTGCTCTTTAACTTTGGTTTGGCAACCAGCCCAGAAGAAAAACATTTAAAATTGACCTTGTGTTGCATCCTGCTCGTGCATTGGCATTACATACTTCTCGAAGACTGATATGCCATTAAACAAAGAAATCAAACCAGCCAAGTAAGTATAGTTATTTATTAAGCTTAGCATAAGTGTGGCACAAGGCCAGAAGTATGAGGGCGCCCAGTGATAATCGAACACAATGGCCAGGTTTGGTTTGGTTTGGTTTTGTTTTACGGCATATCAACCTCGGTGGGTCATTTCATGACGACAAAGTTGTGAAATAAATTCATTCTTAATGCATAATACAATTTTGTTTATAAACTCATGTTTTTCTATTCAACCCAAAGATGGGACCCTAACAGGTACTACCACTCCGGGTCAGAGTGGACCAAGGAGTAATGGTGATGAAGGGGTGCTCCACATTCCCCAAACCTCCAAAACTGGAACCTCACCATCAGATAGAGTTTAACGTAATTCCCAGGACATGTAGACCTGCAGCCACCGCCTTCTAGCACCCATATGATAAGAAGGATTGAGGCTTGCCACAAGGGCAATACGGTTGGGGCAATTATATAGGTACTAGGGCTTGACATGACCAGCCGATTGATCGGAGGGGGCCTCTCCGACCGACCGTCTAGCCCAAGATAAGGCCAAAGTGGTGTACTGCAAGTCATGAACTACTCATCCACCTAGGTTCTATCCTTAAGTATCACGGGGCGCCACCCACGGCCAATAGGTGGTCCCATTGGGGGAGTCTTACACCTCTGCAGAGGTGCAGTCAGTGCATTCTAACGCCTCAGCCGACAGGGTGGCAGAGGTATGGGGTGAACAACGAGAATCGAACTCACTAACAAAGGTTTGCAAATCTTGCTTGCTAACCATTACACTGAATGAGGTGCCTTATAGTTATTTATTAAGCTTAGCTTAGATGTGGCACAAGGCCAGAAGTATGGGCACCAATGGGAATTGAACTCGCTAACAAAGGTTTGCGAATCTAGCTTGCTAACCATTCCACTACGAGATTTGACCATTTGCAAACAATTATATGGTTACACAAGTTACTTTTTTTAAAGGAATTTAATAAATCTTTATTACTCTGTTAGTGGGAAATTACTCCATCAGCAACAATATAATCAAAATGTTTATACTACCATTACCCCGAATAATGAATGTCGATTATAGTTTACTGCCTCGTAAAGAACGATTTAATGAAGATGGAGGGTGTATCTTCCCAGACAGAGAAACCTTCCTGAATCACAGACGCACAAAGGGCGTTGCGTGCTGGTAAATAAATTAAGAAACTTATCTCCTATTACAAGGATACAAACCTCTTTACATATATATATATATATATATATATATATATGTGTGTGTGTGTGTGTGTGTGTGTGTGTGTGTGTGTGTGTATAAGCATTGGTTGGCAAGACGAGATTGGTAATTTAGAATACTTTAATTCGATTCCATCTGTGCCGTTTAAAAGACGTTACATCGTGTGTGGCCGCCCCACCCTTATGCCAGTATACCAACTGAATGTGCACTTAAAAACATCTCCACCCTGAATACACTGACCGTATGCCCTACAAAAGGGTAAGACCTCCCCACCACCACCACCCACGCCCAAAAAGTGACTGTGCCAAGCTGAATCTGATAATGAGGCTCCAGTCCTTGAAATCTGGGGGACTGCGGAGTACTTCTTCAGAAGCATTATTCATTCAAATTTATTATTATTATTATTATTATTATTATTATTATTATTATTATTATTATTTACTCATTTTGAGTTTTAACATCAGTGTTAGCTGATGGTCTTCCACTGGAGTCTGAGTGACAACAAGTCTCCTCAGGTCTCCGGGACTCTTCTGAGTATTCTGGCAGATTGCAGCAGTACAGTGTTCTGAATGGTTTCAATCCTTCCTCTGATATCCAAACTTTCCAAACCCTTTTCTAATCATTTTGGGACTGTTCCAAGTGCACCAACTACAATTGGTATCACTTTCACTTTCATATTCCACAACTTTTTTAGTTCTCTGGCAAGGTCCAGATATTTGTCTATTTTTTCATTTTCCTTTAACTTCACCCTGTGATCTGCTGGCACTGCAAAATCCACCAGTTGAAAAGTTCTTTCTTTTTTGTTTATTATTATTATTATTATTATTATTATTATTATTATTATTATTATTATTTACTCCTTTTGAGTTTTCACATCAGCATTAGCTGATGGTCTTCCACTGGAGTCTGAGTGACAACAAGTCTCCTCAGGTCTCCAGGACTATTCTGAGTATTCTGGCAGATTGCAGCAGTGCAGTGTTCTGGTGGTATCAATTCTTCCCCAGATTTCCAAACTTTCCAAACTTTTTTCGAATCCTTTTGGGACTGTTCCAAGTGCACCAACTACAATTGGTATCACTTTGACTTTCATATTCGATAACGTTTTCAGTTCTCTGGCAAGGTCCAAGTATTTGTCCATTTTTTCATTTTCTTTTAGCTTCACCCTGTGATCTGCTGGAACTGCAAAATCCTCTAATTGACAAGTTCTTTCTTTTTTGTTAATCAACACTAGGTCTGGTCTTCTTGCTGGGATAAGGTGATCCGTTTTTATTTCAAAGTCCCAGAGAATTTTATGTGTTTTGTTCTCAAGAACAGACTCTGGTTTATGCATATACCATTTTGTTGTATGGTCAAAATTAATTTTTTTTTTTTGCATAATTCCCAGTGGATCACCTTCCCAACTCAGTCGTGTCTAGTTTTGTATTCCCTTTGTGCTAGTTGACTACATTCGCAGAGTACATGGTTTACAGTCTCATCTCTATTACCGTAAAGTCTACATTTACTATTTTGTTGGGTCTTATCAATTTTCGCTTTGATATAGTTTGTCCTTATGGCATTATTCTGTGGTATACATACAAGGAAAAAAACGCACTCCGGGTGGTGTTAAAATACATTTCTGAAAGATAATGCCTGAGGGTGGGTAATAAATAAATAAAATAAAACATTTAATCTTTTTAATTAATTAATTACTTAAAAACGCATCATATTCACTCTACTCTCCACTGAGATATTTGTTTTGTTTTACGACAGTAACGACCACCAAAACGTTTCTAAAAAATATAATTTGATTATTCAATCTATGATCTTTATAGAAAAATTTTAAAATCGTCCGAGTAAAATATATTTTGTTCGGATTTCATGAAATTAAATAAAGGGAGAGACGACCTAGTAAAAAATATTTCTCCTAATATATTTTAGGAAAAAACTATTTTAAACATAAATTCATCTAAGGGTAAATAGGTATCGAAATTTTCGTGAACATTTGACACTTAATTGATTTTTCATAGAACTTCTTTTTTATACTGTGACGTAAGCGGTGACGTAATTTTGGCTACATATAAAAAGAGACCAAATCTTCATTATTAATAGAAGATATATAATATCAAGTATTTTTATCTAATACAAATAATTCGCACTCAGTTGTATGGTTTCAACCATTCCTATCTAATATTAATAAACTAAGTATTTCAAGTAATGAACAAGATCATCATTGCTTAACTTCTTCCTTCTTTTCCTTGATATCTTACAATTCCGATTGATAATGTAGGGGATTATCTTCCTTTTGCCGGAAAAGTTATCTTCTCGCTACGTTGCTGTTTGTTCCCACTAGGGGACCTCTGGTATTTAAGCGCGTTCATTCAAACGCTGCTTCCTCTTTTTAGCTGGATCTTCTCAAGAACTGCTATGGGCTAGAGTCAATCTACCCCCTTCTCGGTGGGGCTTTTGCCCGCCCCCTTACATTACTGTAAGTCCTTTATACAGCATGGACTATCCTTTAATTCCATGTCTGTAACATTTATATTTTACGTACATTTGGGTATCTCGCTTATACCTAAATATTGTATCTTGTATTTATCATTCATGAATGTGTCCTTATATCTTATTGTATCTTTTATCTCTACTCTTGTATATGTATTTACATGTTCTATTTTCCTGTAATTTATGTATCTTATCGTTTCCATGTGCTGTTATATATATTAAATGTTTTGTCTCACAACGTGTCGCAATTGTATGTTCATTAATTAACTTTGAATCTTACAATAATAATCATTTATTTGCACACAGTTAGATGGTTTCAAGTAACAAATAATAATAATACTTAGTAACCAATTATAACTTTTATAATAAGTTAGTAAGTATTTATTTTTCAAACTTCCCACCAATTCAGGGTTGACACTGTAGATGAATGATAGCTGGTTGAGTATATTGCTTCTTTATACATTATAAATATAAAAGCAATTCACGACAAAGTGATAACAAGTATATTTCATTGCCTGAACAAACTTAATAGATGAAAATACAGACATAACAGGAGATACAAAAAACAGCTTATACAATTGGTTGAACACTGTTTCCTCGTACGGTATAGATATAAAAACAATTCACAACGTAGTGATAACAAGTATATTTCATTGTGTTAAGTTTCTGACCGCCATCCTTGGCCAGTTGTAAAGAACTTAAAGTAAGTAAGTAAGTCCAGTAGACCCGCCCCTCGGAGTGGGTGTCCAGTGGCTTCGGCCCTAGATCTTTACAAGTTAATAGCGTCTCGATCCCAGGGGTCTATCCCCCCAGGCAATACCTGCCCCCTTGATTTAAAGGGGCCTGGCTGGGTTTATTGCCCAGCGCCTGAAGGGCGCCCCTTGAGGGGTAATGCCGACGGGATCGACGCAATTTTTCACCTGCCACCCATGAGCTTCGGTTTGTGGGTGGTCCCACGTTAATAGGGCATTGTGCCTAACCCGTACAAGTGGGATACGAGGTAAATACAAGTAAGTAAGTCCTGGGTTATAGAATCCTTTGGTAAGTGAATAAGTCCTGAGTTCTGGAATCCTACGTAGTGCCAAAAGGTCCAGTGATATAATCCTATATTTCGTCGTCCACGAATGTTCAAGTAGTTATGAGTAGGTATGACCAGAACAGCCAGTATGAATAACAATATCAGCAGCAGAGTACTGCCAGTGGTTGGCCAATAGGTTGGTCACATGGTTGTCGGCGAGTCTATAAGTACAAGTGAACATCTAGCACACGCCTTATAACCAAATACTTCTGGCCTTGTGCCACATATAAGCATATATATATATATAACACAAAAAACTCCAACACATTGGCTGAACAAACTTAATAGAAGAGAATACAAAGAAGAGCGGTATAGATATATAAAAAAACAATTCACAGCGTAGTGATGACAAGTATATTTCATTGGCTGAACAAACTTAATAGATGAAAATACAGACATAACAAGAGATACAAAAAAAGCATTAAACTCCTCGGGGTGGCGTAAAGTCGGTGTCAGCCAATCAGTGAAGGAGTCTATACCCTTGTCACTTGCACTAGACCGAGTAGATTGTTTTTGCGTCTGAGATGGAGCGCCACATCTACCATCAGTTCCTCACTTTACCGCACAGATCCCTGTGCTACTCATACGCTGAGTTGGCGAGGGTCGGCATCGAACTAGGAATCTTGTGGTTTCTAGCCGAACGCTCTACCGACTGAGAAGAGCTTATACATATTTACCAATAGGAAGCGCGTGGTGTAATGGGTAAAGTCATGGGAAATGGACTTATCGCCCCGAGTTCAAATCCTGGATGTGGTAACTGCATTTCACTTAGTGCTAATACCCTTGGGAAAGGTATGAATCCTAATCTCCCTCCAGCTATGGGTAAATAGTAGGACAGACCGAGCTCTTTAACCTTGGTTAGGCAACCGGTCTAGGAGAAGGAACACTCTGAATTCAAACCTGCTGAACTCCGCTTAAGATATTGACCTTGTGTTGCATCCTGCTCGTGCGGAGGGGTTGGTAAATATATATATATATATATATACATATTTACCAACGGAAACGCGTGGTGTAATGGTTAAAGTCATGGGAAATGGACTCATCGCCCCGAGTTCAAATCCTGGATGTAGTAACTGCATTTCACTTAGCGCTAATACCCTTGGGAAAGGTATGAATCCTACTCTCCCTCCAGCTATGGATAAATAGTAGGACAGACTGGGCTCTTTAACCTTGGTTAGGCAACCGGTCTAGGAGAAGGAAAACTCTGAATTCAAACCCGTTGAAGTCCGCTTAAGAAATTGACCTTGTGTCACATCCTGCTCGTGCGGAGGGGTTGGTAAATATATATATATATATATATATTTACTAACCCCTTCACGTTTTCTTGTTTTCACGAACCGTTTAAGAGATATAATGGCGTCCATGATTTTGACTCCACGCTACAAATCACAGAATTCCTATCAGTAAGACAATGGAGGCAGTCCAATCGAATGTAGATTTGGATATAAACAAGTGAATTTCAACCGTATCGATAAATTGAAAATCACTTCCGGGCAAAAACATGTTCTTGGAACCAATCCGAATGAGAATATTCATTCGCCCGA
>JALAJA010000232.1:72500-81789 GCA_023376005.1 Doryteuthis pealeii | reverse complement strand
CTATTTGTGTATATATAAATATAATTGCATGTAATCAGTATGTAGATAAGGTCAACAGTATTACTAATGTAAAACAATTTTATTAATAATTGAGGTTTGAATAAAAATGCAATCATGGAGGATGTGATGTCAATAACTAAGGGAATTGTGACTTGAGTAGTAATATAGATTCGGTTACAGACAGAAAAACACACAATCTCCATTATAATAAGATATATATATATATATATATATATATATATATATATATAGAGAGAGAGAGAGAGAGAGACATAGATAGATAGATAGATATGAATATGCTGAGATAGATAGATATATAGACAGACAGACAGACCGATAGATAGATATGAACAGACTGAGATAGATAGATATATAGATAGACGTGCATAGACTGGGAAAGATATAAATAGGTATGAACTAACGTAGATAAATAGATGTACCGTTTCTTTTTTCACCTTTCTGTCAAGTTCCTGGTATTTATCCAATATTTTCGATTCTTTTTACACCAACCATTGGAACGGTAAAGTCTAAGAGCAGACAAGTTGTTTACATATAAGGTTCAATCTCTTGGCAACGAATAGGATCATTAATTTTCATCCCAAAAATATCTTTAAAAAATTTTTAGTTTTGTTTTTGTTTTTACCAATGTAATGAGAATCTTTTTGCAAACAATTTTTTTAAGACAAAGTTCTCTGCTGATGTAATTCACTAATTTAAAAAAAAATGTTTCCACCGCTTTAACTCTATGCCTACTCTAAGCCTCTCACATCGGCTCTCCATACCACACACAAACAACGTAAAAACTGGTGGTTAGTTTATTATAAAAGTAAAAGTAAGTATGTAAAAAAAAAGACATTTTTAACATTTATCTTATAAAAAGTAAGTAAGTAAAGTCGTCGGGGCGGCCTAATGTCGGTATCAGCCATTCCGCGAGGGAGTCTATCCCCTTTTCAATAGCGTTAGACCAAGGAGATTATTTTAGCATCTGAGGTGGAGCGCCACACCTACCATCAGCTCCTTACTTTACCGCACAGATCCCTGGCGAGGACCGGTATTGAACTAGGAACCTTGTGGTTTCTAGCCGAACGCTCTACCGACTGAACAAATATTATAATTGAGCAGAATTAATTAGATTAACTCTATGCCTACTTTAAGCCTCTCACATCGGCTCTCCATACCACACACAAACAACGTAAAAACTGGTGGTTAGTTTATTATAATTGAGCAGAATTAATGAGATTACAATACCGGGTTAGCTCAGTCGGTAGAGCGTTCGGCTAGAAACCACAAGGTTCCTAGTTCGATACCGGTCCCCGCCAACTCAGCGTATGAGTAGCACAGGGATCTGTGCGGTAAAGTAAGGAGCTGATGGTAGGAGTGGCGCTCCACCTCAGATGCTAAAAAAACAATCTCCTTGGTCTAGCGCTATTGAAAAGGGGATAGACTCCCTCGCTGACTGGCTGATACCGACTTTAGGCCGCCCCGACGACTTACTTACTTACAATAATAATAGAACTTTATTTGAATAGAATGAGTTCTGAGTTGATTAGATACCTTGATTCGATGAATCTTGTATTTCTTTTGTGCCAGTTTGCTGCCTTCACTCACAACGCTTCATCACTCCCACCATCAAAGCTACATTTGCTATTTTTCTGTGCATAATCACTTTTTGATTTCATATACTTTGTTATTATGCACAATTCAGATTGTCTCTTTAAGTTTCCACTTCTTAGTCATGCCCGGATTAGCAATTGCTTTAGTTTGTCTCTTGAAGTATCCATATAGTTTTTATTCTCAATTTTTCTTCCCATTTCAGTTTTCTAGATTTTTATTGCTTTTTTTCATTTTATCCTTTAGTTATTTATGTTGCTTGTACTGGCTGCGTAATTCAGTCTTTAACTGTTAACAGAACCTGGAAGAACTTGTTCCTCATTTTTTTTACATTCCTAGACTGATAGACTTTATAATGCTAGGGCATTGGCGTATACGTTTGTATTAAAGTCAACTATATCGTAAACATTAAATTTAACAGATTTCTTAATCCAAATAGGTGTAAAGTAATTGGATACTGGCTATGCAGGTGTTTCAAAACCTGAAAGAAATATATACAAAAAAGGCATCCAAATGTTTTTGTTTATAAACAAAAATTTAATTGTATAAATAAGTCCGCCAGAAACAAGTCTCAATGGCAACAAAAGGGATTAGTTTCTTTGATCTAGCTCGTCAAATGTTTTAGGAGTGACCACGTGTTGAACAAGTGTTCGTCGGTTCCACAACCTGGAAGAACTTGTTCCTCATTTTTTTATATTCCTAGACTAATAGACTTTATAATGCTAGGGCATTGGTGTATACGTGTGTATTAAAGTCAATTATATCGTAACGGCATTTTTTGGTATCCACTGTAAAGCAAAAAAAAAAAAATTAAAACAGATAGAAAAACAAAAATTCCAAACTTTTGATTCAGGTTTTTTAGATAAAAATCTAAAAGTTATCCGCCATATTGTGTGACGTCACAACCTTCGTTTATTACAAAGACAATGTCGACTTCTTTCTTTTTCTTTTTTATTTAACTTGTTTTAAATTTAATTATTAAAAAATACATTCGTTAAATTACGTGCCAGAGTTTCCTTCAAGGTAAAAATCGAAAAAGAAAAAAATGGAAAAAAAAAAGAAAGTACCAATATAGTTGAGGGAAGAGAAGAAAGAGAAAAGAAAGAAGGAAAAAAGGTAAGTAAGTGAGAAAGAAAGAAAGAAAGAATGAAAAAAGGTAAATAAGTGAGAAAGAAAGAAAGAAAGAATGAAAAACGAGCCAGAAAGGAAAGAAGGAGAAGGGAGGAAAAAGAAGATTTAAGAAGGAAATAAAGAGAGACAGAAAAGAAGTAGAAAAAGAAGAAGAAAAGAAAGAAGGATAAAAGGTAAAAGAAAGAAAGAAAGAAAGAAAGAATGAAAAACGAGCCAGAAAGGAAAGGAGGAAGGAAGGGAAGAAAGAAGAAGATTAAAGAAGGAAATAAAGACAGACAGAAAAGAAGTAGAAAAAGAAGAAGAAAAGAAAGAAGGAAAAAAGGTAAGAAAGAAAGAAAGAAAGAAAGAAAGAATGAAAAAACGAGCCAGAAAGGAAAGGAGGAAGGAGGAAGAAAGAAGATTAAGAAGGAAATAAAGACAGACAGAAAAGAAGTAGAAAAAGAAGAAAAGAAAGAAGGAAAAAAGGTAAGTAAGTGAGAAAGAAAGAAAGAAAGAATGAAAAAACGAGTCAGAAAGGAAAAAGGGAGGAAGGGAAGAAAGAAGAAGATTTAAGAAGGAAATAAAGACAGACAGAAAAGAAGAAGAAGAAAAAGAAAAGAAAAGAAAGAAAAACCCTTCTATAAAGTCAGCTTTGTAGTAGGTATTTTAAAAAATACGTCTTCACTCTTCGTTCTATTTTGGAAGAAACAATAGACTTCATTTGATTGAAGAAAAAAAGAGCAACAAACTAAAAAAAAAAAATTAAAAAAATAAACACAAAAAGAAAAGAAAAAAGAAAACCAAACAAATGGTGGAATTTCTGTTGAGAACACTAACTGTATAATGTCGTTCTCTGCGGTGACGTTTTTGAATTACAGAAGAATATTTAGTCTTGGAGAATATTGAATTATTTAATTAGCACAAAAGACTGTGTTCCTTGACTATTCAGATGGAATAACAGAAACAAGTTCAGGAACTGTGTTCTCCATGTTGAAACACACACACACACACACTCATATATATATATATATATATATATATATATATATATATATATATATATATATATCTTATTATAATGGAGATTGTGGGTTTGTCTATCTGTAACCGAAACTATATTACTATACAAGTCACAATTCCCTTTGTTATTTACATCACATTCTCCGTGATTTTATTTTTATCTAATCTAAACCCTCAATTATTAACAAAATTGTTTTACATTACTTAATGCTGTTGACCATATCTACATGATATTTACCGCGTACCCCACTTGTACGGGTCAGGCACAAAGTCCCTATTAACGTGGGACCACCCACAAACCGAAGCTTATGGAGTGGCAGGTGAAAAATTGCATCGATCCCGTCGGCATTCCCCCTCAAGGGGGGCGCCTCAGGCACTGGGCAATAAACCCAGCCCTGCCCCTTTAAATCAGGGGGCAGGTGTTGCCTGGGGGATGGCCCCCTGGGATCGACGCCGTTAATTATATCAATGATCCAGAGGCCGAAGCCACTGTTGACCATATCTACATACTAATAACATGTGATTGTATTTATATATACAACAAAATAGCGGTTTACAGTATGAACGGGAAGGCTAATTTGCATATTGATCTTAAAAATTTGATTTTAATAAATATGTGCTTAGTATTATTAATTTCTGATTGTTTGGTATTATCTTATTGAATATGACCAAAATCTCTTCAATAAATCTTAAAAGAAATCCATCAACAAGAAGAAATAACTGTAATATTATTCTTTACTTCCTATTTTAACTAAATAGTTAAATTAGGAAAATTTTCCAATGAAAGACGGGAGTAATGAAAAATGATGGAAGAGTTAGTTTCAAAGTTGTTCTATTTTTCAATCATTCTCCCTCTGTTCCAAATCTTTTTATCTGCATTTTTATTCAGTTTCATTAGCCTTTCTAATTTAATATGATATATTATTATATTAAAACGTAAATACTAGCACCCTTTGAGTGCATATATTTGCTAGTATATATATATATATATATATATATATATATATATATATTAGTATTATTTGGATTATTCGGACTATTGTCCACATCTTATTGTCATGTGTACAACGTTTCGCTGAAGTGCCCCGGCTTTCTTCAAGTATTTCTTGTCGACGCGGGAACCTTCTTGTCGTAAAAAGGACAATAGTCCGAATAATCCAAATAATACTAATTATCAAGACTTATCTCAAAAATTCAGAGAAATAATATATATATATAAAAGTAATTGGTAATTTGCTTGAAGCATTGTTAAGTATGTTATAATATATTAATGATTTGAAGGCAATTACAATGCGTATAAAAAATAAAAACAAAAAGATGTTATTTTGTCTTATCGATTTCAAAGTAGAAACTTCATCTTCAGAGGTGAATATCAGAAATGTACGTGCTTAAGTTTTTTTGTGTGGTTATATTTTTTTCTATTTTCTTTTTCCTCTTCTTTTTTCTTTCTCTTATATATATATATATATATATATATATATATATATATATTATATGTAAAACATTATATCTGGGATATATGTATATATATAAAATATATATATAATATATATATATATATATATATATAAAACATTATATCTGGGATTTTTACACCTTGAAGACTTTCATCTATAACTACGGACTTATTAACACCACAAGTAAATTTTGGAACTTCTAACATCTTTCTTCAAATTACACTGTGAACTTGTATATTTTTACAGCTGAAATATATACTATACTATTTTGATACCCACTTTACATTTTTTAAAAATTTTTACAACAAACTCTTTTGAGTTTTACTATAAACTATAATGCTTCTGATTTTTAAAATTAAAAATAAAATTTATTTTATTTTTAAAACAGAACATGCATTTTTCAAAATTTCATCGGTTGAATTCAGCGTTCGTTTCTGTAAACAATCTTTTAACGGATATCTTTCTTCCCATCTATGTCGCTCTTTGATGAAGACCAACTTATCGATTTGGTCGAAACAGTTCTGTCAGCAATTACATAACAAACATCATATGTTTTTTCAAAATGTTAAATTTCATACTGTCGGATTAATTTCATCTATTTTTCATATATATATATATGTGTGTGTGTGTGTGTGTGTGTGTGTGTAAAGAATAAAGGAAAAAGTGGACAAAAAGAGCAAACTCAAACAACTCGATACACCAAACCACCTTCTTATCCTATCTCCCCAACAAATTCCATACTTCCTCATTCTATTCAAAGAATCAAAATTTTTCTCCAAGCCAACCAAAGAATGTTGACCTAATTTCTCCCTACCATACACTACTCCATCAGCACTGAACACCTTCTCTTCCTATCTCCCACCAAAATTTCATCTTTTCTCTCTTCCCATCCATGATAGATTTCCTCTGATCAATCAAATCCTCACAAACTCCTCCGTTCTTCCTGACTTCATCACCAAACTCATCCCCACCCATTCACTTTCTCTTCTATAAATACAAATGTATTTTCATTGATGCTTTAATAAACGATTGAGGAAGTCCTGCTCAATGCAGAACGAAATATATCTCCTACATGCACTTGTTTGAGTTTTGCTCTTTTTGTCCACTTTTTCCTTTATTCTTTACCACATTCAGTCGGATTTATTCCAACCCTCCTATCCTCTTATATATATACCCCCCACAACTCACTTGCGACAGTGCAAACAACATATACTACATATACTGCACAAAATGCAAAAAACAGTGGGTACGTGCGGCAAACATCTACTACTCTCAGACACCACAAATGATGTTTAAAAATGATGTTTAAGTGATAATCACAGATTATGGCACGACGAAGACTTTTCATTCTTAAGATTGCACCCACTAAAATAAATTTAAAGATAAACTCAATGAGAAAAATTGAATATGAAAAAATTATGTAAAAGACATCAAAAAGAAAAACGCAAAAAAAGATGAGAATAAATGTAGAATGTCATATTTAATTAGGGTAATCATGAATTTTGGTTTAGTAAATTCTTACTGTAGCGATTATCTGCCCCTGAACTACTATAAAATTATGCTTGCGCATTATCTGAAATGAACTTAATTGTTATTAAGAACACATTTTATGATATTTTTGTGTTAAAGCATGCAGTTGTATTGATTCGAACAAGTTTCTATGATTTATTTATATCGTACGATAATTCAAAATGTGCTTTGGTTTAGTAAATTCCTACCATAAAATCTCAACAACAACAAATCTACCATAAAACTCAAATCTGCACACAGTAAAATCGCACACCACTTTAATACCCGATCACACCATTTAGATAATCTGAAATGTATCTTGATCCAACAAGGCTTTCCATCTACTCAAGCCAGGAAACTAGCTGAATTAAGATGGATAATTAGATTAAGCACGCACAGAAAAGGACGAAACACAGACACCGGCACACTAAAAGCTTACACATATTTACAAGATACCCCCATACCACCAACCCCATGACCCCTATCACACGCACAGTACAAACTCATTAATCACCAACTAACCAATCAACATCCAGCATCTCCTCATCATCAAAAAGATCATCCATCAGCCAGAAAAATCACTACTGTCCTCAGAGTCTTGAAGAAGGGAGATCATTACAATCCCGAAAATTCACCACTACTACTAAATAAACGAAACTAAAAAAAACAAAAAAAAACAACAAAAACAAAAAACAACCGAGTTTTCTGATATTTATTCCCAGATGAAGTACGAGAACACTTGTATATATGCCCAACATGTGGGTATATAAGATATATTCATTTATACATATAGACTTAAACAAAGCATATGTCGGATCATATGACCTTTAGGTGTTGTATACTCTCTTTCCTTACTTTCTTACTTCTATTCTTCTAACATCTCTTCTAGCGTCTGGACTTCGTCTTGGGGACTTCGTGTCTGGTCTTCCATTGGGGATTTCTCTTTATCAGAAGCCCTGTGTCATTGGTGGTTTTTAGATAATAACACAAGACTTCGATTTAACTTAGATCATATTTTATTCTGAAATCCCCACCAGACTACCTGCGCAGATCGAGTCGGCAGCGTGCATAACACGACTTACCACCGTCGTGGTTTTTGGCCGATCAGACTAAAAATCTATTTCTCGGAAGAGGGTCTTCTCCACCGATTCTCACGGTATCCACCGGAAGTAGGATCAGGACTAAGGTCAAGCCATGTCATTCAA
Source organism: Doryteuthis pealeii (assembly GCA_023376005.1). Classification (NCBI taxonomy): domain Eukaryota; kingdom Metazoa; phylum Mollusca; class Cephalopoda; order Myopsida; family Loliginidae; genus Doryteuthis; species Doryteuthis pealeii. The sequence continues at coordinate 73,877 of JALAJA010000232.1, read as the reverse complement.
TCCTTCAAGGCCGCCGACTGAACTTATAACAGCCATTTTGGTTTCTACACTACTGTACATAAATATTAGGAATCTAATAATTATGTAACATAGGCACCCCTTTTGCGATCTCGATTAGTGGGGACATTTTTTCCATTTACACCGTCAAAATCCGGTTAATTGTTAACAGACGATTTTTAGAGTTTTTTTAAATTATAAAACTAACCCCTAACTCTAACCCCTAACACTAACGTCTAACAAACAAACGGATTTTGACGGTATAAATGATAAAAGTGTCCTTGTGAGAAGAAAGTAAGTTATGCATAGCATCTCTCTATCTACCTGTCTATCTATCTCTCCTCTCTGTTAAAAACATGTCCGAATGTAATCTATACATATATAAAGGGCAGTGGTGTGTATGTATGCCCGAATGTAATCTTCCATAAATATATAAAGGGCAGTCGTGTATATGTATGTCCGGAGGAAACTTCGAAAATAAAACAACGACAAAGTAAATATATGTACACATTAAATATCACCAGGGCTTGGTTTTTGAGCAAAAATAATGAAGATTTGATTTATATTCGGGAAGATAATTAAAAAATAAAATTTAAAGATAACAGCATGGATTTTTTTTTCATTTAATATTTTAAATAGTAGACATTAACATTTCTTTTCAGAGTAGCTGGATCAATGCAAGGTCTATTTTTTAATTTTTTTTTTTTACAAAGGGATTTAAATGGGGCATCCCACGAGGATTCAACTCACGATTAATTAAAATGGATCTGCGGGACTAACTTTAAAAAATCCCCCTCTACCCAGGTTGCTCTCTGTTAAAGAACTGTTTAGATACCCGCAACATTGAGTGAGGGGTATATAACATGTGTATGTGTGTGTGTGTAGTGTGTCTGTGTATGTGTTAGGGTGACTATTTTTTATTTAAATGACGCACCACACTGGGGAGTGAACGTAGGAGTATTCAAAGACTTTTTGTGATATTCAGTCTTCCCACTGGAACGACGTGACATTTTCGGAACTGAAATTTACCATTTGCCATTCGGAGTGACGTCACACGTTCTTTTTTTTTCATTTTTCATTTTTTATTTATTTTTCCGTATATAACTGGCGGGAAATTTCTTTTCCCCTTAAGAGTGCTCATCGAAATTCCTTCTGCTAATATATTTCTGTGTTTTTTAACACTTCAAGTTACCTGCACACGTATGTATATCGATTAGTATATATTGATTTAGTGACAGGCGAAGATGCAGAGATAGGAAGACACTTGCATATATATATATATATATATATATATATATATATATATATATATATATATATATATATATATATTATATATGAAAGTACTTTTAGCCGACAATTTTTGGAGGATATGTGCTT
>JALAJA010000232.1:62500-67500 GCA_023376005.1 Doryteuthis pealeii | reverse complement strand
AGTTACCGTGTCATTTTATTTTATAATTTGAAAAATTATGTTTTTTTTTTTGTGTGGTGTGTGTGGGGGGGGGTGCTTCGTTCTTATTGTTGTCTGATTTGTTTGGTTTTTCTCTGAATGTTTGAGATGAGGCTTGAAGATAAGTATTATCTGCGTTATTCGGACTATTGTCCCATCTTCATTGTTATTTGTACAACGTTTCGGCCGATATGCCCTCCGGCCTTCTTCAGGTATTTCTTGTCGGAATCGGGAACCTTCTCGGACTCGGGAACCTTCTTGTCGAACTCAGGAACTTTCTTGTCGTAATCAGGAGCCATCACGTAACTTTGAACCTAACCCTTTATTTATTCCACGGGGGTATCCTGTTCTCATTCCGCTAACCATAGCTGGGGTAGGAGTTGTGTTAATTATTTTTCTAACTGCCTTCACTCAGGATTGAACTCAGGATCCAGAGATAACTGTCACTTAGAACAGTCTTAACCTAACTACCTTATCCACCAGGCTATGTGTCCAATTGTTTGATTTTGTTTGGTTTAAATTATAATTGTAGCCTTCCATCGTGTCTGAATGTAATAGTATATTTTCATATGATAGTATTTTCTTATTTGATAGTATTTTCTCATGTAATAATGTTGAGAAATGTAGACAAATGTTCCAAAGGACGAATATTTATTTTTGATAGCAATGTCGACGCTATAACGTTTCGGTCTTCTTCAGGACGCGAGATGAGGTCTTGTGTCGGAGACTTTTGAGTTCTCTCTTGGTGTGATAATATATTCTCATGTGATAATATATTCTCATGTGATGATATATACTAATGTGATAGTACATTCTAGTAATATTAATATTAATTATTAATATTAATATAATATTATTAATATTGATATAATATTAATATTAATTAGCCTGGTAATATTAATCTAAAATCTTTAATGTCCTGGGAATGACATTAAACTCTATCTGATGGCGAGGTTCCAGTTTTGGAGGTTTGGGGAATGTGGAGCACCCCTTCATCACCATTGCTCCCTGGTCCACTCTGACCCGGAGTGGTAGTATCTGTTAGGGTCCATCTATGGGTTAAATAGAAAAACATGAGTTTATAAACAAAATTGTATTATGCATCAAGAAGGAATGTATTTCAAAACTTTATCGGCATTAAATGGCCCACTGAGGTTGATATGCCGTAAAACAAAACAAACCAAACCTAAAATCTTAAAAAAAATTAATAAATAATACAATAAACAAATCATGTGTCTTTAATATAAAAATGTGTCTTTCATTTATAGTTTTATAATTTAAAAAAAGAGTGTCTAAAAATTGTCTGTTAACAAACAACCGGATTTTAACGGTGAAAAGCAAAACATGTCCTTTGAATCTAGGTCTCACCTGGGGTGCTTAATGGTGTCTTGGTCCAAAAAGGGTGTAGTCCGTGTAAATCTCGCCTATAGTGTTCCTTCTGGTTAGCAACTGATTTCAGATCAATTACCAACGACCTTAAATGCATTCTTTGTCGTTTTTGGTCAATGCCTTGCCTGCTGCTGCTGATTTTTGGGAAAGTCCATAAATATAAGTGGCAATTTTGTGTACATCTTATGCCTTGATACTCCAACATAACCAACCATTTAATTATCAAAATTTCTTTTCTCTTTTCCAGCAGCTCCGAAGATAACGTACTGATACAGAAAGAAATTCGAAAGTTGAAGATTCGTATACGAGACCTGGAATATATGTGAGTTTTTATTATTTATTCTTTTTTTATTGATTTTTTTTTCTGAGTCTATCTCTCTCTTTCCCTCTCTGTTAACTAATCTCAAGCCTTTATAATCAATCTCTTTCTCTCTTTCTCTTTCTCTCTTTCCTCTCTTTCTCTTTCTCTCTTTCTCTTTTTCTCTTTCTCTCTTTCCTCTTTCTCTTTCTTTTTCTTTCTCTTTCTAAGATCAAATATTTTTATTGACTAATAACAGATTTTGTCGTAAAGTGCCCTAAAATCCAACCAACCAACCAACCAACCAAGGCTCATAATTTCAGATGGTTAGGTTCCATACCTACATTTTACCAAACATCATCTGTGTTGTGATGTTAGTCCCAACAGTAAAAAGAAGTCAAGTCGAGATGGGGTAAAATAAGACAAGTGTATTTACAATTAATGGTACATGTACGACTAGCTTGTCGTTAACGGGAACAGTCCTCCTTTCCACTCGGTGTCTCACTATTTATAGTGAGAACCGGTGCATGTTCTCCACTGTAGGAACGGCCGGTACAACAATCTGCTTATGGAATCTTTTTTCGATTCCTCGATAGGGACCTTAATCGCTTAGAATTTGGAAAATTTATTTTTTTAGTTGCAAAAAGTAATAGTAAACTATTGATAAGAATAAACAAAACCTCTAAGATCAAATACTTTTATTTCTCTGAATGTTTGAGATGAGGCTTGATAATTGTTGTGATGTTAGTCCAACAGTAAAAAAGAAGTCAAGTCGAGATAGGGTAAAATAAGACAAGTGTATTTACAATAATGGTACATGTACGACTAGCTTGTCGTTAACGGGAACAGTACTCCCTTTCCACTCGGTGTCTCACTATTTATAGTGAGAACCGGTGTATCTTCTCCACTGTAGGAACGGCCGGTACAACAATAATTAGTATTATTTGTATTATTCGGACTATTGTCCTCATCTTCATTGTTATCTGTACAACGTTTCAGCCGATATGCCCTCCGACCTTCTTCAGGTATTTCTTTTCGAACTCGGGAACTTTTTCAGACTTGGAACCTTCTTTTCGAACTCGGAAACTTCTTCTCATAATCGTGAACCTTCTTAATAATAATTAACACAGCTTAACGCCCCTACCCCAGCTATGGTTAGCGGAATGATAACAGGATATATTTATGGGGCATCCAGTGAGGATTGGATTTGTTATGCTGTAGTATTAAATCTGCGAGACTAGTTTGCAAACAATTACGCCACGATGGTAGGAAGTGAGGGAGGAAGAAAGAATGAATGTATTTCTCTGAATGTTTGAGATGAGGCTGGATAATTAGTATTATCTGCGTTATTCGGACTATTGTCCTCATTTTCATTGTTATCTGACCCGACTACGACAAGAAAGTTCCTGAATCTATATTAGTAATTGGGGAAACTTCTCTTTGTCTATTTCTCTGAATGTTTGAGATAAGGCTTGATAATTAGTATTATCTGCGTTATTCGGACTATTGTCCTCATCTTCATTGTTATCAGTACAACTTTTCGGACGATGTGTCCTCCGGCCTTCTTCAAGTATTTCTTGTCGTAATCGGGAATCTTCTTGTCGTAATCGGGAGCCATCGCGGAACTTTGTACCTAACCCTTTATTCAATCCACAGCTTAACCCCTCTACCCCAGCTATGGTTAGCGGAATGAGAACAGGATAACCCAGTGGACTGAATAAAGGGTTAGGTTCAAAGTTCCATGATTGCTCCCGATTACGACAAGAAGTTTCCCGAGTTCGAAAAGAAGGATCCCGAGACTGAGAAACTTCCCGAGTCAAATATTTTTTATTGACTAATGACAGATATTGCCGTAAGGTGCCGTTAAAATCCAAGAAACCAACGAACCAACCGAGGCTCATAATTTCAGATGGTCAGGGTGGATTACCTACCTTTTACCTACATCATCCGTGGAAAGTTTTCTTGGTCCCTCGATAGCCAGTGTTTCAATTTATTAAAAGATACTATTTTTGGAATGAGATTTCCTCGAATTGCAGATCACGTGAACGAGCCAACTCTCGCGCTATGATGGATGTTCCAATGCTGTTCTTGTAAGCGCATCTCAGAAAATCTATGTGTGACACTTTGTCCTTGCAAGTGAGTCCCCCGGTGCGACACGAGCATGCAATATGTAACTTCTCTAACTGCTTGACATCTGTCAAGGCTTCTCTTCCCGTGGAGAAATATTTAAAGACACGCTGCTCAATAAATCTTTGGTTTTTCAAGTAAATATCCCTCCCGTTATATAACACCGGTTCCGATCTCAATCGTCAAAAAGTTTGGCTTAATGGCATATCAACAATTAGGGGTTATTTTATGCCAAATCTTATTTGTATACATACATATTTACCAACCCTTCCGCACGTTTGGTTTGGTTTGGTTTGTTTTACGGCATATCAACCTCAGTATGGTTTGAGTTTGAGTTTTGTTTAACGGCATATCAACCTCTGTGGTCATTTAATGCCAAAAGGTTATTTTGGATTTCAGTCTTTAAAGTAGTGGTTTTTATGGGGGCTGAGTTTTGTTTAACGGCATATCAACCTCTGTGGGTCATTTAATGCCAAAAAGGTTATTTGGGATTTCAGTCTTTAAAGTAGGTTTTATGGGGCTGAGTTTTGTTTAACGGCATATCAACCTCTGTGGGTCATTTAATGCCAAAAAGGTTATTTGGGATTTCAGTCTTTAAAGTTGTGGTTTTAAGGGGTTGAGTTTTGTTTTACGGCATATCAACCTCTGTGGGTCATTTAATGCCAAACATGTTATTTGGGATTTCAGTCTTTAAAGTAGTTGTTTTATGGGTTTTTGAGTTTTGTTTAACGGCATATCAACCTCTGTGGGTCATTTAATGCCAAAAAGGTTATTTTGGATTTCAGTCTTTAAAGTAGTTTACTATGGAAATATTCGGTTATATTCTGTTATATCTTGTTGAAAAGGTTGCTTTTTTTTAAGAAAATTTAAAATGTTTTCAGGGTTTGTATTCTTAAAGATGTCTCTCAGGTTTCTTGCTTGATAGTAATTGCGCGGATATGTTTAAGTCTGTTACAATTTAGAAGGATATATTTGGTTGTAAGTTGTACTTTGCATGTTGGGAAACACTGGGTATCCCGCCCTTTTAACAGGTACGAATGCAACCTCAGTGGGTCATTTAATGCCGATAAAGTTTTGAAATAAATTCATTCTTAATGGATAATCAATTTTGATTATAAACTCCTGTTTTCTATTTAACTTATAGATGGGACCCTAACAGTTACTTCCA
>JALAJA010000232.1:55000-60000 GCA_023376005.1 Doryteuthis pealeii | reverse complement strand
GATTGCTACAAGTTGCGGACTAGCAGTTTTATCGGCTCATGAACCCCAATTTTTATCCCGATAAAGCGCGTAGTAAAATATTATCCATTTTCTGAGATAATTTTATTGGTCTTGATAAGCAATGGGCTTTAGGAGATAAGTGTCCTTACATCTAGACGCCATAACGGCTGATATTAATTTTGTCGTGAAATTAATGACCAGTGACTCGCTTTTTGCGTCACCGAAAAACCAACATGGCGTTTTTGTACCAATGTCTGCGACAAATTGGAATGGTAAGCTGCAATCACTGATAAACACGTACCGTTCTCGGAATGGTCGTCTGGCTAAAACTTTCTGAATAATAATAATAATAATAATAATAATAATAATAATGTGTTAACTGCTGGACTTTGCGGTTCCAGCTGATCACAGGGAGAAGCTGAAGGAAAATGAAAAGATGGATAAATACCGGGACCTTACCAGAGAATTGTGAAAAATTCTCATAATAATAATAATAATAATAATAATCTTATTATAATGGAGATTGTGTGTTTTTCTGTCTGTAACCGAAACTATATTCCTACTCAAGTCACAATTCTCTTATTTATTGACATCACATTCTCCATGATTTTATTTTTATCTAAACCTCAATTATTAATAAAATTGTCTTACATTATTAATACTGTTAACTATGTCTACATACTAACTACAGGCAATTATATTTATATATACAACAAAATAGCGGTTTACAGTGTGAACAGGAAAGCTAATTTGCATATTGATATTAAAAAATCGAATTAATAAATATATGCTTAGCATTATTATTTCTAACTGTTTGGTTTTATTTTAATGAATATAAGCAAAAACTCTTCAATGAATCTTAAATGAAATCCTTTAACAAGAAAAAATAACTGTCATTTTATCTTTACTTCCTATTTTAACTAAATACTTAAATTAGAAAAAATAACAATGAAAGACGAGAGTGATGGAAAGAGTAAGTTTCAGTTATTCCATTTTTTTTATTATACCCCTCTGTTTCAAATCTTTTATTATACTCCCTCTGTTTCAAATCTTTTTATCTGTATTCTTATTTAGTTTCATTAGCCTTTCTAATTTAATACAATATTTTATTACATTAAAACTTAAATACTTGCACCCGGAGGGTGCATATATTTGCTAGTAATAATAATAATAATAATAATTGCGGGAATAGAGATGAGACTGTAAACCATATACTCTGCGAATGTAGCAAATAGCACAATAAGAATACAAAACTAGACACGACTGGGTTGGGAAGGTGATCCACCGGGAATTATGCAAAAAAATTAATTTTGACCATACAACAAAACGGTATATGCATAAACCAGAATCTGTTCTTGAGAACGAAACGCATAAAATTCTCTGGGACTTTGAAATAAAAACGGATCACCTTATCCCAGCAAGAAGACCAGACCTAGTGTTGATTAACAAAAAAGAAAGAACTTGTCAACTGGTGGATCTTGTAGTACCAGAGTCTGTTATTGAGAAAATAATAAAAATTCTCTGGGACTTTGAGATAAAGACAGATCGCATTATCCTAGCCAGGAGACCAGACCTAGTTTTGATTAACAAAAAAGAAAACAAAAAACAAAAAAACAAAAACAAAAAAACAACAAAAAAAAAAAACTAAAAAGAAAGAAAGTATCAACTGGTATGATTTGCAGTCCCAGCAGATCCTAGGGTGAATATGAAAGAACACGAAAAGATAGACAAATACCTGGACCTTGCTAGAGAATTGAAAAATCTCTGGTGAAAGTGATGACAATTGTAGTTAGAGCTCTTGGAATTGTCCCCCCAAAATTTAGAAAACAGATAGATAGATAGACAGACAGATAGATAAACTTGTTTTGAAAATCTAATAGGTGAGAAATTATCAGTTACCAAGCGTCGGTGAATTAATGTCTTCACTAAAAGCCGTGTAAGATTCAAAGTGATAATTATACAAACAACTCCGGTTGATAGACAAACATTTTATATAACAGCACAAGAATAAACAGGGTACATAATACATATACAAGAGTAGAGATAATGACACATTCATGAATGGTAAAATACAAATAATAAAAAAAAATGCCATTTGTAACATCTTCACCTGACGATTGCTATCGCATGAAACCAATATGGTCGTGAATGTTCCTTTGTCACCAAATAAATAGATATGTAAAACCTTTATATATTTATTTTATTATATATATATATATATATATATATAGTATATATAATAGAGAGAGAGAGAGAGAGAGAGAGAGAGAGACAGACAGACAGACAGACAGACAGACAGAGAAAGCGACAGAGAAAATGAAAACGAAAAATTGCCATTCAAACATTGGTCTGTTCAGCCACTCACACAGTTGCAGATAAAAAAATGGACACTACGCCATCGTATTTAGTAGACGGAAGGATACCAACACAACACAATATATAATATATATATATATATATATATATATATATATAGAGAGAGAGAGAGAGGGGGGGAGAGAGATAGAGAGATAGAGATAGATAGATAGATAGAGAGAGAGAGAGAGAGAGACAGACAGACAGACAGACAGACAGACAATCAGACAATCAGACAGACAGAGAAAGCGAGAGAGAAAATGAAAACAATGAAAACAGTAGAATGGAGAGTTTTGGAGGAAAACTTAAGGTGATGATGGAGGGATGTAGACAATGGAACGAGAGTCTGTTGTCTAGCCGAGCGGGAAGGAGAAAGCAAGAGAAATTTATCAGTTATTAGTTTTTTGTGAAATTTGTCGAGGTAATTACTGGAAGAAAATTGTAATTCCGCACAAGAAATCAAAAAATTAGCCTCTAAATGACACGGGAAACAAAGAAATTGGCTCAAGAAAATTGAAGATTGAATTTAAAACAGGCAAAAGATGTAAAAGAGTCGCCTGTCCGGGAATGTTAACGAATAAATCTTGGAGGACATTTTTGACTGCTTGCAGGAATTATTTAGGACCTTACACAGTATTCTTTTGAAGAAATCCTCGGGCGTTGAGAGTATGTTGCAGATTGACTGTTTGTTTTGCGCGGGAAGTCGAAAAGACAAAGGAAAATTGAACAGAGAAAAACAATAGATAGGCGAGACAGAAATCTTAGTATAACAAAAGAGTGTGACAAAGACTCATCTGGACAAATGCTAACTTGAACAAAGGGAAAGGACTTCCGGTCACGAACAAAAGAATGTGTGGGCGGTCGTCAGGTACTTAAGCAGACCCGGACAGACCCCAAAAGGAAACCCGAGGAGACGGCGAAGAAAGCACAAGGTGTCGGACCGTCGATACGGTCGGCGACTGTACAAGCGTAAAGCATGAGGCCCTCGCCCACCACCTTATCACACATAACACAGTAGGTACGTAGTGTCATTTTCCGTGCCCGCACTCACCTACCAACACACGAAGAAAATAAAGAAGAGTCATCTTTGTTATACGCGTATCTGTTGTTATGAAGTTCAAATGCTGATATACTAGATACATCATCTAGGGGTCAGGAACGATGTCCGCTGTATACCAGCAACGTATACGAGTAGAGGTAGCGTGAGTTTGAAGAAACCACTAAACAACAGTAGAGTAGCCAGGTGAGGAGACAGATTTGCAGCAGGTGTGCACGTGGCATAGGCATTGTGCAAGGTGTGCAGATTGGGCATGGGTACATACCAATGCGGGAGGGGTGGGGGCGATTCTCGATGGCAAGGGACAAAATGCTGGAGTATGAAGCTAACAGGCAGCAGACGCAAATATCGAAACCAAAAAGATTTGGGTTCCTTTGCTCGTTCACTCAGCAGAAAGACAGCCAATGCTTGGTGGTGCACTTAAGGGGGGGGTCACAACTAGAGAAAATAAATAATTTACATGGTAAATCTTTGTGACGGCCTTTAACACGCAAAGCGATGTGTGTATTAAAAGTTAAAATCCCCTTCCCATTCTGTAAGTGAAGACAGCCTAATGTTACGTGTGCCGGACTGATACCAGCCCGGATTTCAATTCGGCTGTAGGTAGCTTACAAAATGTCTAGCCACACTGAGGAGACTTGATAAGTCGAAACACGTGTCTATGGATGACCCTATATAATATATATATATATATAAACCTAAACTCTTGAACATAGATAGAACTATTTATTCATTCATAACTAAACACATTCTCTGAACATTTTTTTTCATATTTTTATATGCTTGGTGTGCACTTAAGTGAGGGTCACATCTAGGGGAAAAACATGGTAGAGATCGAGAGAAAGATGAAAAGACAAACATTTTATCCATTTATCTTGTTGACCTGAAAAGAAGAAGAAAAAAATGGTTAAATCGAACTTAACGGACCTAAATTCCACCATTGTATGTCCTTCTTTTATCTCTAAGTGTTTTCTTTAGTACCTGATAGGGTCCCAGTTGAATAGAAAAAACATGAGTTTATAAAAAATTGATTATCCATTAAGAATGAATTTATTTTAAAACTATTCCGGCATTAAATGACCCACTGAGGTTGATATGCCGTAAACCAAACCAAACCAAACCAAATGTATATATATATATATATATATATATATATATATTGGAGAATATGTGCTTAATTAAAGTCGTTCCTAATTTTTGAAAATTAAATAATAATTAATGAATTAGGCGGGAATACATTAATTATTAATTAATTAACTTTCAAAATTAGGTACGACTTCAATTAAGCATATATTCTCCCAAACATTGTCGGCCAAAAAAAGCCATATCATAAACACATCATTTGTTTGTTTACTTCTCATATATATATATAAATATATATTTCTCGACATAAAAATATATATATATATATATATATATATATATATATATGAGAGTACACAAACAGTTTGTTTGAGATGGCGATAGTCGAAAATTTTTTTGGAGAATACGTGCTTAATTGAAGTCATACCTAATTTGAAAACTAATTAGTTGATAATTAATGAATTAGGCGAATATATCTGTTCAAATGTAAGGCGTAAACAAATCG
>JALAJA010000232.1:25000-40000 GCA_023376005.1 Doryteuthis pealeii | reverse complement strand
GTAAGACTTCTGTGTTAAGTGTGTTGGAATTCCACTTGATGTTTAGAATGCATCTCAAACATTTTTGATGAAAGGATTTTGAAATGTTTATTAACAAATATGAAGTTAATGAAAATTATTTGTACGAGTTTATTAACACATAATGAAGTTAATGGAAATTATTTCTAACAGTTTATAAAACCAAAATAAACAAAATATTTACCTAAAACTACATACAAAACTATTCACTGACAGATTGTATCTTTTATTAATAATGGAGATTCGCTTCCGATTTTTGTCTAACAAAACGACGTCACTGATTACGTCACACTACCTAAAACGACATAACGTAGAATAAATACATTCAACATTTGAGCATGCAATGTTAGACAGTCTTCATTGGTTTTTTAAAACAAGTTTTAATAAATACATACCTGGTATTATCTATCTATATATAGTTTGTTTTATTTTAATATATATTTAAAGTTATCAGAACTAAGTTTCCATTTCAATTTTTTATATTTTTAACTCCTTTAATAATTTATTTTATTTATTACTCCTTTAATAAATTTGATGATTTTACTTTACTTATGATACACACTCTCTGATATTAAATTTTCAACTCCCATTCCCGTCAGGCAATATTTATTTTACGTCGCCCAGAGGACGTTTATTATTTTGCTAGTATACATAATAACGAGATTTTGGCATTAAATTACACACAAAAGTTGATATGCAATTAAACTAAATAACAAATTAGCCATAATACCAAAACAATACATGAAAACTTTTAAAAGAGCTGGGGTCGTTTGAAGATAAACTATGTCGGGTATTAGATAAAATAATGAACAAACAAAACAAAACAAATGTCTTGGAACAAAGTCCATGTTTCCGAAGAGTACAATAGAACAATCAACACGCAGAACCTATAAACCTTCAATTTTGTTTTATGGGTAATGCTGGTGTAGGAATAGATAGATAGACAGATAGATACGAAGCGAAAAAGATAGATATCTTTATATTGAAATTATATGTCCTTATAGGAACATTTTGCAACACTTTAAAAAAATGTGATGACCCCTATTGTTGTCTAGAGACACAAATCGTCGGGGTTAGAAATATCCTATTAAAAAATTCAATTTTTGTTTTCATTAAATGAGCAAGAAAAAATGGCAAACATTTCGATTAATTGCACCTTAAAAATAAAACACAATTATTGCGTCAAATAAATATTCTAATAATAATAATAATAATAATAATAATAATAATAATAATAAGAAGAAGAAGAAGAAGAAGAAGAAGAAAAGAAGAAAAGAACAAAGAAAAATAAAATTAAAATAAGAATAAAAATAAAAGAAGAAAGAAAAAGAAACGAAGAAAGATAAAAAAAAAAAATAAAAAGAAAAGAGGAAAGAAAAAAAGAAGGAGAACGAAAAAGAAAAGAAAAAGAAAAAGAAGAAAAAGAAGAAGAAAAGAGAAAAAGAAAGAAAAAGAAAAGAAAAGAAAAGAAAGAAAGAAAAGAAGGAAGAAAAAAAGAAGAAGAAAAAGAAAAGAAAAGAAAAGAAAAGAAAAAAAAGAAAAAGAAAAAGAAAAGAAAAGAAGAAAAAAAAGAAAAGAAAAGAAAAGAAGGAAGAAAAGAAGAAGAACGAAAAAGGAAAAGAAAAGAAAAGAAAAGAAAAAGAAAAAAGAAAAAGAAAAAGAAAGAAAAAAAGAAAAGAAGAAGAAGAAGGGAGAAAGAAAAAAAAAGAAAAAGAAAAAGAAAAAAGAAAAGAAAAGAAAAAAAAAGAAGAGAGGCTATTAATTCGGGCATCTGTGAAGGAAAAAAAGGAAGGAATGAAAGACAAACGAAAGGAGAGAAAGGAAAAGAAAGAAAGAATGAAAGAAAGAAGAAACAAGCAAGGATTACCCCCCCCCCGCAAAAAAGTGAAAGAAGAGTAGCTAACAAAAAGCATAAAATAAAAACAAAGAAAAAAAGGAAAAGAAAAAAGATAAAGAAAGCAGAAAAAATTTATCAGAAGAAAGAAAAAGAAAAGAAAAAAAACGAAAACGAAGAAGCTATTGATTCGGGCATCTGTGAAGGAAAAAAATGAAGGAATAAATGAAAGACGAACAAAACTGAGAGTACAGGGAAATGAAAATGGCCAAAGAAAATATATGGCTTCCTCAAAGTAAAATAAACAAGGGGGGTTTACTCTCATTTATGTAGCTAATGTTCAGATTACCAACATTTATCAGAAAAGGAAAGAAGAGGAAAAGAAAGAAAAGTAAAGGAGAAAATGTGTGAGTAAACTAAAAACAAAAGCAGGAAGGAATGAAAAATGGAATGAAAAACGGAAGAAAGTAGAAAGGAATGATCGATTGAAAAAAGGAAAGAAAAAAAGGAAGGAAACCAAGAATTAAACCATTGCAAAAGTGGGAAGGAAGGAATGAAAAACGAAATGAAAGACGGAAGAAGGAAGAAAGGAATGATCGATGGAGAAAAGAAAGAAATAAGAAAGAAACAAGAATTAAACATAGAAAAAGTGGGAAGAAGGAATGAAAAACGGAATGAAAGACGAAAGAAGGAAGAAAGGAATGATCGATTGGAGAAAAGAAAGAAATAAGAAAGGAAACAAAGAATTAAACCATAGCAAAAGTGGGAAGGAAGGAATGAAAAACGAATGAAAGACGAAGAAGGAAGAAAGGAATGATCGATTGAAGAAAAGAAATAAAGAAAGAAACAAGAATTAAACCATAGCAAAAGTGGAAGGAAGGAATGAAAAACGGAATGAAAGACGAAGAAGGAAGAAAGGAATGATCGATTGGAGAAAGAAAAGAAATAAGAAAGGAAACAAGAATTAAACCATAGCAAAAGTGGAAGGAAGAATGAAAAACGGAATGAAAGACGAAGAAGGAAAAAAGGAATGATCGATGAAGAAAAGAAATAAATATTAAAGGAAAGCCAAGAATTAAACCATAGCAAAAGTGGGAAGGAAGGAATGAAAAACGAATGAAAGACGAAGAAGGAAGAAAGGAATGATCGATGAAGAAAAGAAATAAATAAGAAAGAAAACAAGAATTAAATCATAGCAAAAGTGGAAGGAAGGAATGAAAAACGGAATGAAAGATGAAGAAGGAAGAAAGGAATGATCGATTGGAGAAAAGAAAGAAATAAGAAAGGAAACAAGAATTAAACCATAGCAAAAGTGGAAGGAAGAATGAAAAACGGAATGAAAGACAGAAGAAGGAAAAAGGAATGATCGACTGAAGAAAAGAAAGAAATAAGAAAGAAAACAAGAATTAAACATAGGAAAAGTGAAAGGAAAGAATGAAAAACGAAATGAAAGACGAAGAATGAAGAAAGGAATGATAGATTGAAGAAAAGAAATAAATATTAAAGGAAAGCAAGAATTAAACCATAGCAAAAGTGGGACGAAAGGAATGAAAAACGGAATGAAAGATGGAAGAATGAAAAACAGACTGATAGACTAAAGAAATAAGGAAGAACCCCAAGAATTAAACCACAGCAAAAGTGGGAAGGAAGGAATGAAAAATGGAATGAAAGACGAAAGAAAGAAGAAAGGAATGATAGATTGAAGAAAAGAAAGAAATATTAAAGGAAACAAAGAATTAAACCATAGCAAAAGTGGGAAGGAAGGAATGAAAAACGGAATGAAAGACGGAAGAAGGAAGAAAGGAATGATCGACTGAAGAAAAGAAAGAAATAAGAAAGGAAAGCAAGAATTAAACCATAGCAAAAGTTGGAAGGAAAGAATGAAAAACGAAATGAAAGACGAAAGAAGGTAGAAAGCAATGATAGATTGAAGAAAAGAAAGAAATATTAAAGGAAAGCAAGAATTAAACCATAGCAAAAGTGGGAAGGAAAGAATGAAAAACGAAATGAAAGACGGAAGAATGAAGAAAGGAATGATAGATTGAAGAAAAGAAATAAATATTAAAGGAAAGCAAGAATTAAACCATAGCAAAAGTGGGAAGAAAGGAATGAAAAACGGAATGAAAGACGGAAGAAGGAAGAAAGGAATGATCGACTGAAGAAAAGAAAGAAATAAGAAAGGAAAGCAAGAATTAAACCATAGCAAAAGTTGGAAGGAAAGAATGAAAAACGAAATGAAAGACGGAAGAATGAAGAAAGGAATGATAGATTGAAGAAAAGAAATAAATATTAAAGGAAAGCAAGAATTAAACCATAGCAAAAGTGGGAAGGAAGGAATGAAAAACGAAATGAAAGACGGAAGAAAAAAGAAAGGAATGATCGACCCAAGAAAAGAAATAAATAAAGGAAACCAAGAATTAAACCATAGCAAAAGTGGGAAGGAAGGAATGAAAAACGGAATGAAAGACGGAAGAATGAAAAATAGACTGATAGACTAAAGAAATAAGGAAGGAGACCAAGAATTAAACCATAGCAAAAGTACGAAAGGGGAATAATATTACTAAAGAAACATTAAAATAAAAACAAAGAAAAAGAAGAAAAAAAAGAAGAAAAAAGATGAAGATAAAGAAAGAAAGCAGAAAGCATTTATTCAGAAAAGAAAAAAGAAAAGAAGAAAGAAAGAAAAAAAGAAAAAAAAGAAAAGAAAATACTCAAAGAGGTGAAAGATGGGCCTATTGATTCGGGCATCTGTGATGGACATGCTGTTTCCGGATGGAGAGAAAGGGGAATAATTCCATTTATTAACGCCCTTCATCGCCAGAGGGCGCTGTTTGTCAGTTAGCAGTTTAAGTGGTGAAGAGAATACACATCTTTCGGCCTTACAGATGCATACAAAGCGCAGGGATGAAGATGCAAATGTATGAACCCACGAAAAGGCAACACCACTGGACAGGTTCAATAGCAAACAAATCATATATATATATATATATATATATATATATGTGTGTATGTGTGTGTGTGTGTGTGTGCATCTATATGTATCTATATATAGTATGTATGTACGCATGTATGCATACAAACACATACACATATATATGTATACACACACACACACACACACACACACACATACACACACACACACATATATATATATATATATATTCTTATGCGCACCGTAGTGTCCGTCTTGATAGGTAGATGTAAGCATACTTTTATTTTAAAAGTAAAGCAGCGGATTTAAACACGATTGCACAAATGCATGATATATATATATATATATATATATAGAGAGAGAGAGAGAGAGAGAGAGAGAGAGAGAGAGAGAGAGAGAGAGAGAGAGACCGATAGATGCTTGTAAACAATATGGGTTACTTTTACATTCAACATTTCTTTATTTGTCTACACTTTGTATATATATATATATATATATATATATATATATATATATATATATATATATTGGTTAGGAGGTTGATTTAGAAGGCTATCACATTACAATGCAGATGTAAAGAAAAAAATAATAATACGGTAACAATGTTTGTGTGTTAACCTGTATTTTATTCTTGAATTTTCGAGATAAAATCTCTTTTTCAAAAGATCACTGAACTGAAGTAGTCTAGTTATGGCATTTCTATTTAAATGAATTTTTTTTTTTGAAAATGATGGTATTTTTTTATATAACTGTATTCTAGTGTTGTATGTTTACGTGAATGTGTTTTTTGTTTGTTTGTACGTGTGCGTATGTTGTCATGCGCGTGTCCATGGAAATGCGTGTTGATTGTGACTAATGACTGTGTCCTAGCGCGGGAGTGCACGTGTGTATGTGCGTATGAAACAGCGTATTGTGTATATATATATATATATATATATATATATATATATATATATGTGTGTGTGTGTGTGTGTGTGTGTGTGTGTGTTGTAGAAAGGTATGTATCGATAACCTATTTAAGTTTCCCCCAAAAAGTATCATCAGGGTTAATTGTAAAGAATTAATCATGTAGTGAATAATACTTATAGCCGTCTAAAACAGTTTCGCCTTGAAGATGAAAGCTAGATAGCTGTATATATATTATCATACTGTACTAACAATGTAATTTTAACATTAATTTGTAATTTTACACACACACACACACACACACACATATATATATATATATACATATATATAATTTACCAACCCCTCCGCACGAGCAGGATGCGACACAAGGTCATTTTTAAACGGAGTTTAACAGGTTTGAATTCAGAGTTTTCCTTCTCCTAGACTAGTTACCTAGTCATGGTTGAAGAGCCCAGTCTACCCTGCTATTTACCATAGCTGGAGGGAGAATTCGATTCATACCTTTCCCAAGGGTATTAGCGCCATATGAAATACTAACAGTTTCGTCCAGGAAGTGAACTCGAGTTGCCGAGTCCATTTCCTACGACTCTAACCATTAGTCCACACGCCTTCATACACATATATGTATATGTTTGTGACAACCTATGTCATAATTATCCTGAATTGCCATTTGGGTGAAACCTAGGTAGATAGTACCTAACTCCTATAGGTCCTTATAATCATGCTCTACTTAATGTATTGAGCACTTTTTACATATAAAACTGAGAAAACTTCCCCGGTGTTTTTTTTCTTCTTTTGGCCAATACATAAGATACTGATGATTATTTTCAGAAAGTACGGATGTGCCGGTCTTTTCTTTTTAAAATGTTTCTCCCCAGATGTGAGTTTGAAAATATTTTGTATTTTGAAAAACTGAATTACCTGTTTTTTTCCACACCGGTAGAGTTTAGAAGTAATATATATATATATATATATATATATATATATATATAATATATATATATATATGTATATATTGTTAAATAAAGCAGCCATTTTCTGTCTGCAAGTCTTATCCTTTGTTTTTTCATATTGCCGGATTATTGTTTTAATATCTGGCGAGAATTGGCTGATGTATTCGCCATATGTCATAGACCGAGTACTTTCTGCCCTATCGTGGGCCATCTTCAAGGTATTTTAGAAGCACTTCATATTAGACACAAAATCCAAAACTAAACAAAATAAACTTTGATAATAGCACCAACATTCTAAAATGCCTATAATTACTATAAAATTAAAATAGCAAAAAATAATAATAATAATAATGACAATAATAATAATAAAACTAATAATAACAACAACAACAATAATAAACACAACCTATATAAATGGTAAATGGAATATCCCATTGTTGTACGGTTAAAAATACCTTGAAGATAGGGCAGAAAGTACTCGGTCTATGACATATGGCGAATACATCAGCCAATTCTCGCCAGATATTAAAACAATAATCCGGCAATATGAAAAAACAAAGGATATTTAACAATATATGCCTACAAGAAAAAATGCTGCCTAAATACACACATACACACACACACACACACACACACACACACACACATATATATATATATATATATATATATATATATATATATATATATATATGAGAGTAAGTAAATAAACACTGTGTTTATTTGATATGGCTTTTAGCCGACAATTTTTGGAGGATATGTGCTTAATTGAAGTCATACCTAATTTTTGAAAATTAATTAGTTAATAATTAATGAATTTAGGCGGGCATATATGTTCAAATGCAAGGCTAAACAAATCGAAAAATGTCAATCCCTGAATGTACATTTCGACCTATTAGGTCTCATCAGCAAGGTTATAGACATGGGAGACTGCTCAGTGTGTGACTCGAAACCTCGACTGCCAAGCTGACAGACGGAGATTCTAACCACTACACCAGCTGGCCAATCATAGATTCTTCGCCTGTCAGCTTGGCAGTTGAGGGTTCGAGTCACACACGGAGCAGTCTAATTTTCAAAAATTAGGTATGACTTTAATTAAGCACATATCCTCCAAAATTGTCGGCTAAAAGCCATATCAAATAAACACATTGTTTATTTACTTACTCTCATACTGTCGTGTAGCAAGTCAATAAAAAGTGGAATATAAATAAGTTCAAATCTAAAATTAATATTCCATATGAAATACGTCATATCTTTTGTTAACATTTTCGTTCTCCGCCTATTCACGTTTATGCACGAGTCATCCTATGATCTTCACCTTCCATTTTTGCACATGCAATGATCACGTCATTGACTTTCGTAAACAAACAAACAAATGCGCATATAAAAATTAATGGTTAATAACATCATATTCACACATTCACTATACACTTAACATCTTTCATTTTGTCCCTCACAAAAACATTACTTAACAGTGTCCTGAAGATGGTACTGTAAGAAAGGTTCAAAGTTATATATACTTTGAATACAAAACTCCGACGAAGGTTAACAGACAAAACATTTAATATATACAGCACATGGATATGACGAGAGACAAAGTTACATGTAGACAGATAAACACACATTCATGAATGGTACAAGATATACAAAAGTATAGGCATGAGACTAGGGATAGTCCATGCTGTGAAGAACTTACAGTAATGTAAGTGGGGCCAAAAGCCCAACGAGAAGGGATAGACAGTGTCTAGCCCATGTGTCTCGTGGTTACTGGAACAGATAAAGAGAGAGAAGCCTTTTGAACCAGCCGCTTAAATACTAATTCCCCTAACGGGCACCAGCAAACTAAACCGGGCAGACAACTCTCCCAGGCAAATACGAAACTAACGCTACAGTACAATATACCGAAATATTTAAGTATTTTATTTGTCTCATACCCCACCTGTATGGACTGGGCACAAGGCTCCGTTTTAACGTGGGCCCACCCACAAGCCGAAGCTAATGGGTGGGAGAGAACAAAAATTGCGTCGATCCCATCGGCATTCCCCCTCAAGGGGGGCGCCTCAGGCACTGGGCAATAAACCCAGCCCTGTCCCCAAAGGGGGCAGGTATTGCCTGGAGGGATGGCCCTCTGGGATCGGCGCTATTATTATAACCTAACCGGTCCAGCGGCCGAAGCTCGCCGGACCCCCAGTCGAAACCGGGTAGGTAAGAAATATTTAAGTATTGACACATAAAATTGTTTCCACTGATCATAACATCCTGTGTTTGTTATATTTTTTAAATATGTTCTTATCATATTGTCGGATTATTTTCCTCACCGTATTTCCACACACATATATGTATACGACAGATAAATTGATGGGTATACGGAAGGAACAATAGATGAAAAATATCTACCTATTTTAGTGAGATACATACGAGGTGACGTTAAAACAGTTGCTGGCCAAAATTTCTTTTAAAGTTCACATCTTTTCTCTCCAAAATTGGCCTTGTTGGAAATCAAACGCATCGACATTGTTAAAACGTGGTTGATTTATTGTACTTTTTACCTCATTGTCTGGCCGTTAAGTGGTGCGCAAACAATTCAGCCACGTCTGGCCGTTAAGTTTTCTTAATTTTGTTTATAGACCGGTCATGTCAGATGTGAACCCCGGGCCTATAATGTTGGGGGACCATTAAAGTCGCTTCAGTCACAGATAAAGGCCACTCGACAGTTATTATTATAATTGGCTTTCTTAAAACAATCAAAACATTTCGATTTTTTCTCTAACATTTCGATAAGGTCAGATTGTTTGACAGATTGAGTGAGCAGGATGTGTCTGACACACACACACACACACACATATATATATATATGTATATATATATATATATATATATATATATATATATATATATATATATATATATATATACATACACCACACAAATATATATATATATATATATATATATATTATATAAAGGGTTTTGTAATTTGCTTGAAGCATTGTGTATATATTGGTTTGTTGGTTGGTTTGAAGGCTGTCACAATGCGAGTGTAAAGAAAAAAGAAGGTAACTATGATGTTTTTTGTTAACCTGTCATTTATTTTCTCAATATTTCGGGAAGAGACTCCCATCCTCAGAAGAATACTGGAACTGAAGTTGTCTTAGCGCTGCTACATTCGTTCTGCCTTGGGTCTTCCAAATTCTGTGTGTGTATGTGTATGGTTGGGGTGCTTGCATATGTGTGTGTTTGTGTGTGTGAGTGTGTGTGTGCGCGTGCTTGTGTGTGTAAATGTAAGCGTACTTGCTTAGAGGCGAAACAAATCTGGAATAGTAATAAAATAAAATAAAAGAAATGATCAGACACACAGACATAAGCACCACGCACACACACATACGCTTACATTTACACACACAAGAGCGGCACACACACACTCACACACACAAACACACACATAAGCAAGCACCCAACCATACACATACACACACAGAATTTGGAAGACCCAAGGCAGAACGAATGTAGCAGCCGCTAAGACAACTTCAGTTCCAGTATTCTTCTGAGGATGGGAGTCTCTTCCCGAAATATTGAGAAATAAATTACAGGTTAACAAAAAACATCATAGTTACCTTCTTTTTTCTTTACACTCGCATTGTGACAGCCTTCAAAACCAACCAACAAACCAATATATATATATATATATGGGAGTAAATATGGAAAATAAATCCGACAATATAAAGAAAATTTTGAAAAAACAAGTGTTCCGAAAATGGGATGAATTTAATTATCGATGTTTAAACATTTCGGTTACATTGAAGCTTCATCAGGATGTCTCTTGGGGTGAAGAAAATGATGGATGTTTTTATATATGAAAGATTTTCATCTCCTGTCACATATAAAAACATCCATCATTTTTTCCACCCCAAGATACATCCTGATGAAGGTTCAATGTAACCGAAATGTTTAAACATAGATAATTAAATTCATCCCATTTTCGGAACACTTGTCTTTTCAAAATGTTCTTTATATATAATATATATATATATATATATATATATACACACAGGAGAGAGAGAGAGAGAGAGAGAGGAGAGAGAGAGAGAGAGAGAGAGAGAGAGACAGAGGAACAAAAGAAAAATATTAGTTGTATTATTCGGACTATTGTCCTCATCTTCATTGTTATCTGTACAATGTTTCGGTCGATGTGTCCTGTGGCCATCTTCATGTATCTCTTGTCAGACGTGGGAACCTTCTTTTCGAACTCGGAACCTTCTTGTCTTAATCGGGAGCCATCACGGAACTTTGAATCTAACCCTTTATTCAGTCCACGGGGTTATCCTGTTCTCATTCCGCTAACCATAGCTGGGGTAGAGGCTTTAAGCTGTGTCAATTATTATTCTAATGTTCTGCTTATGTTACTGTCGCCTCTGACCAAAAAATTCACCGCCCTGTCGGCTGGGGCGTTAGAATGCACCGACTGCACCTCTGCAGAGAGGTAAGACTCCCCCAATGGGGCCACTGTTGGCCGTGGGTGGCGACCAGTGATGCTTAAGCATAGAGCCCAGGTGGATGAGCAGTTCATGATAGCAATACTCCACTTTGGCGCTGTCTGGGTTCTATCCTTAAGCATCACGGGTCGCCACCCACGGTCAACAGGTGGCCCCATTGGGGAGTCTTACTCCTCTGCAGAGGTGCAGTCGGTGCATTCTAACGCCCCAGCCGACAGGGCGGATAAATCGATAGATAGATATGAACAGACATTATATATTATATATATATATATATATATATATATATATATATATAATATATATAGGCATAAACCTAATGTGCGTTACAAAAAAAAACACTTTGTCTTTGAAAAGAAAGATTGGCCTTTTCATTAGTCATTTTCGAGTTTGTCGCCTTTCCATTTAGCTGAAAAGGCAGGAGGATAATTCTTAAAATGGCGTGTTGTCAGGTTCACTCTTTGGAAGCCTTTGCCTTTGTTACGTGATCTGTATTCCTCTGTTCTTCAAATACGACTGCATGCTAATAAAATGTCCCAAGTAACCTAGGGCAGAAGTACACACACACACACACACACACACACACACACACACACACATACACGCACACACACACAGACACAGACACACACACACACACACAACACACACACATATATATATATATATATTAATATATATTTGGAGATTGTGCTTAATTGAAGTCATACCTAATTTTGAATAAATTAGTTAATAATTAATGAATTTAGGCGGGCATAATTATTAACTAATTAATTTTCAAAATTAGGTATGACTTCAATTAAGCACATATCCTCCAAAAATTGTCGGCTTAAAGCCATACAAAAATAAACACATTTGTTTGTTTACTTAACCTCATATATTATATAATATTATATATTTCCCAACACCTAAAATTACATTCATGCCCCCACTCTAATTACCGAAATATTCTAACGGAAAATACACACATTCTGCACAAGAAAAAAAAATATACAAAAACTCCAAATACTAGAAGCTTTATACATAAAACAATAAAAAACCATCCTTAAACAAAATAATTTCCAATGCAGTACACACATTTTAAAATGCCTATAACACCTTTCTCGCCAATTCTTTCTCCTTCCAGCATCCACTTTAATATAATTAAAAAAAAAACTGGAACACATCACCCCTGATGTTGGTACTTCGAAGTGCCGAAGTACTCGGACTTGAACTTTGGTGGACTTATCCACGAATTTCACCCAATATTAAAAGTTGGCCAGAAAACTCGAAAAGATAAAAAAAATTGTTAAACAGGAGTTGTGTCTTTTGTTTAATTCTACATGTTTAAATGAAAGAATGCTGCCCAAATACACACAGACAGACAGACACACACACACACACACACACACACATATATATATATATAGTATATGTATATCATCTTCATCATCATCACCATCATCGTCAGGCTAGCAGCAAGGATATCCATGACAATCTCTCGCTAACCGTCCCTATCATTCATTGCTCCTGTGAGGTCCTCTGTGCAGCATCCAGTATCCGCGCCAAGTTGGTCTATATACGTATTTGCTGGACGGCCTACTCTGGCATGCCACATGTGATGGCCTCCACAGAAGAACGTCACTAATGAGTTCATCCTTTCTTCTCCATCAGTTTCCAGCGTGTCTTGTTCGCTTCACTGGGTGGTTTGTAGGATATGAGGCAGGTGGCCGTACAGCTGTTTTCTCGTGGGCTGTTGCTTCCTCGTCTTGTTTAATATTGCGCTCAGCATTCTTGTACAACTATATATATATATATTATATATATATATTATATATAGTGTGTGTGGTGTGTGTGTGTGGCTAACTTGCAAATCGGTCGGAAAATTAAAACATATTACAGGGTGACCCAGAAAAAAAACAGATCCCAAATTATTTATTTTCCATTAAACTAACCCTAATCCCTACACAAACCCTTATTCTAATCCTAACCCTACCCTAAACCCTAACCCTAACCTCCTAGTTAAAGTTAAAAGTTTTATTTACAAAATTTGTGGGTCTGATTTTTCTGGTCACCCTGTATACAGGGTGACCCAGAAAAAACAGAACCCAAATTATTTATTTATTTTCCCATTAAACTAACCCTAAAACCCAACCTTAACCCCAACCCTAACCCTAACCCCTAACCCTAAATCCCCTAGTTAAAATTAACAGTTTATTACACAATTTGTGGGTTCTATTTTTCTGGGTCACCCTAATTTTCCGACCGATTTGCAAGTTATATATATATATATTATATATATATATATATATATATATATATTATACTAGCAAATATATGCACCCTCCGGGTGCAAGTATTTAAGTTTTAATGTAATGAAATATCGTATTAAATTAGAGGCAGATAAAAAGATATGTAACAGAGTGGGGGTATAATCGAAAAATAGAAGAAATGAAACTTAATCTTTCCATCACTCCGTCTTTCATTGCTGAATTTTACTTATTTAACAATTTAGTTAAAATTAGGAAATAAAGAATAAAATGACAGTTATTTTTTCTTGTTAATTGATATCTTCTCTCTTTCTGGCGCGTTTTAAATGTGGAACGGAGTGGAGACTGTTGAACTGAAGCTCTTACCGCTGCCACATTTTCTGGAGTTCTGGCGGTGCGAGGTCGGCCGGTTGATTTTTCGTTTCAATGCAGATCCAGTAGCTCTGAAGTTTGGTAACCCATAACAAGATCGTGTTTCGAGCTGGTACGGGATCATGTCTACCAAGATTGAAGAGCAAACGGAACGCTGCAGTGTGTTGCAGTTACAGATTCGTTTGTTTGATAAACGTTTCCACAATGAAAAGCGCGATGCTCACCAGTCCAATTCATGCAGCAACTATATATATTATATATATATATATATATATATATATATATATATATATATATATATATAAGAGAGTTTCATAATTTGCTTGAAGCATTGTGTATGTATTGGTTAGGACGTTAAGGTTAGGATGAGTTGTGACGTTAAGACTGTATCCTAGCGCGGATACAGTCTTAACGTCACAACCAACACGCATTTTCAATGTCACGCGCATTACAACATACGCACACGTACAAAAAATAAAAATAAACGCATTCACGCTCACACGGGAATACAGTTATTTAAAAAATAACGTTTTCAAAAAAAAAAAAAATTCATTTAAGAAGAAATGCCATAGCTGTACTGCTTCAGTTCAATTCTTTTGATAAAGAGGTATTACCTCGAAAATTCAAGAAAGAATAAAAAATACAGGTCAACACACAACACCATTGTTACCGTATTATTATTTTTTATTTATTCCAAACTGCATTGTGATAGCCTTCTAAATCAACCTCCTAACCAATATATATATATATATATATATATATATATATATATATATATATATATATATATATATATATATATATATATACCAAAGAGAAACCAGATATGTCTCTATAGAATAGCAAACACATTAGTAAAATACTCCGAATAGTCCTGGAGACCTGATGGGACTTGCTGCCTTTCAGTCTCTAGTGAAAGGCCCCCCCCCGACCGCAGTCAACGTTGGTGTGAAAAACTCGTGCGGAGTGAATCGATAATGTTAAAATGATATAATTCGTAATTGGACGATCGTTTAAGTTCGTTTGAGTTCTTTGACAGACAAGAAACTCAGATGATATGCGTCAGAATTCCCACTCCTACGACTGCTGTTGCTGCTGTTGCTGCTGGGCCGGTGAGTTCAGAGAATGAAAATTGACAGGCAGGTAATCGAAGACACTTAATTTACTTTAAGCAAGCGTCCCGGAGAACTCGAGATGACGGATAGGTAAAGCCCAGTTGACACGCAATCAACGGAAA
>JALAJA010000232.1:7500-20000 GCA_023376005.1 Doryteuthis pealeii | reverse complement strand
TAAAATAGGAAGTAAAGAATAATATTACAGTTATTTCTTCTTGTTAATGGATTTCTTTTAAGATTTATCCCCGAGATTTTTGCTCATATTCATTAATATAAAACCAAACAATTAGAAATCAATAATACTAAACATATATTTATTAACATCCAATTTTTAAGATCAATATGCAAATTAGCCTTCCAATTCACACTGTAAACCGCTATTTCTTGTATATATAAATACAATTGCATGTTTTTATTATGTAGATATGGTCAACAGTATAAGTAATGTAAAACAATTTTATTAATAATTGAGGTTTAAATAAAAAATAAAATCATGGAGAATGTGATGTAAATAACAAAGGGAATTGTGACTTGAATAGTAATATAGTTTCGGTTACAGACATACAAACCCACAATCTCCATTATAATAAGATATTTATTTTTGTGTTTGTTTTTTCGTTTTTTTCTCTCGATTGTATTCTTTCTTGAATTTTGTGCCCTTCTCTCTCTCTCTCTCTCTCTCTCTCTCTTTCTATCTCTCACTCTCTCTCTCACTTTCTTTCTCTCTTTCTCACTTTCTTTCTTTCTCCCTCTTTCTCTCTCTCCCTCTCTCACAAACTGTCTCTTTTTCTCTATGTCCCTATCTCTGTCCCCTCTGTTTCCCTGTCAGTCTGTCTCTCTTTCTGTCTCCGCCTCTCTCACCCTCTCTCTCTCTTATCTCCCTGTCTCTCTCACTCTTCCCCCTCTCTCTCTCTCACTGTCTCTTTTTCTCTCAGTCCCTGTCTCCGTCTCTCTGTTTCTCTGTCTGTCTGTCTTTTTCTTTCTCCCCCTCTCTCTCTTTATATCTCTCTCACTCTCTCACTGTCTCCCTCTCTCTGTTTCCCAATCTGTATATTTTTCATTCTCCGCCTCTCTCAATTTCCAAGTCTGTCTCTATCTCTGCCTCTCTCCGTCTCTGTCTGTCTGTCTGTCTGTCTGTCTGTCTGTCTCTGTCTCTGTCCCCCCCCTCTCTCTCTTTCTCTCTCAATACGGTAACATTTCTTTCTTTCTTTCTTTCTTTCTTTCTTTCTTTCTAACCTCACATTCTTTCTTCTTTTTTCTTTCTTTCTTTCTTTCTTTCTAACCTCACATTTTTTTCTTTCTTTTTCTCTTCTTTCTTTCTTTCTAACCTCACATTTTTTTTCTTTCTTTCTTTCTTTCTTTCTAACCTCACATTTTTTCTTTCTTTCTTCTTTCTTTCTTTCTTTCTTTCTTTCTTTCTTTCTTTTTTTCTTTCTTCTTCTTTCTTTCTTCTTTCTAACCTCACATTTTTTTCTTTCTTTCTTTCTTTTTCTTCTTTTTCATTTTTCTTTCTTTCTTTCTTTCTTCTAACCTCACATTTTTTCTTTCTTTCTTCTTTCTTTCTTTCTTTCTTTCTTTCTTCTTTCTTCTTTCTTTTCTTTCTTTCTTCTTTCTTTCTTTCTTTCTTCTTTCTTTCTTTCTTTCTTTCTAACCTCACATTTTTTCTTTCTTTCTTTCTTCTTTCTTCTTTCTTTCTTTCTAACCTCACATTTTTTCTTTCTTTCTTTCTTTCTTTCTTTCTTTCTTTCTTTCTTCCTTCTTTCTTTCTAACCTCACATTTTTTCTTTCTTTCTTTCTTTCTTTCTAACCTCACATTTTTCTTTTTTTTCTTTCTTTCTTTCTTTCTTCTTTCTTTCTTTTCTTTCTTTCTTTCTTTCTTTCACATTTTTTCTTTCTTTCTTTCTTTCTTCTAACCTCACATTTCTTTCTTTCTTTCTTTCTTTCTTTCTAACCTCTTTCTTTCTTTCTTTCTTTCTAACCTCACATCTTTCTTTCTTTCTTCTTTCTTTCTTTTTTCTTTCTTTCTAACCTCACATTTTTTTCTTTCTTTCTTTCTTTCTTTCTTTCTAACCTCACATTTTTTTTTTTTCTTTCTTTCTTTCTTTCTTCTTTCTTTCTTTCTTTCTTTCACATTTTTTTTTCTTTCTTTCTTCTTCTAACCTCACATTCTTTTTCTTTCTTTCTTTTTCTTTCTTTCTTTCTTTCTTTCTTTCTTTCTTTCTAACCTCACATTTTTTTCTTTCTTTCTTCTTTCTTTCTAACCTCACATTTTTTCTTTCTTTCTTTCTTTCTTTCTTTCTTTCTTTCTTCTAACCTCACATTTTTCTTTCTTTCTTTCTTTCTTCTTTCTTTCTTTCTTTCTTTCTTTCTAACCTCACATTTTTTTTTTTTTTCTTTCTTTCTTTCTTTCTTTCTAACCTCACATTTTTTCTTTCTTCTTTCTTTCTTTCTTTCTAACCTCACATTTTTTCTTTCTTTCTTTCTTTCTTTCTTTCTAACCTCACATTTTTTCTTTTCTTTCTTTCTTTCTTTCTTTCTTTCTTTCTTTCTTTCTTTCTAACCTCACATTTTTTCTTTCTTTCTTTTTCTTTCTTTCTAACCTCACATTTTTCTTTCTTTCTTTCTTTCTTCTAACCTCACATTCTTTCTTTCTAACCTCACATTTTTTCTTCTTTCTTTCTTTCTTTCTAACCTCACATTTTTCTTTTTTTCTTTCTTTCTTTCTTTCTAACCTCACATTTTTCTTTCTTTCTTTTCTTTCTTTCTAACCTCACATTTTTTCTTTCTTTCTTTCTTTTTCTTTCTTTCTTTCTTCCTTCTAACCTCACATTTTTTCTTTCTTCTTTCTTTCTTTCTAACCTCACATTTTTTTCTTTCTTCTTTCTTTCTTTCTAACCTCACATTTTTCTTTTTTTCTTTCTTTCTTTCTTTCTTTTCTAACCTCACATTTTTCTTTCTTCTTTCTTTCTTTCTAACCTCACATTTTTTCTTTTTCTTTCTTCTTCTTTCTTTCTAACCTCACATTTTTCTTTTCTTTCTTTCTTTCTTTCTAACCTCACATTTTTTCTTTTTCTTTCTTTCTTTCTTTCTTTCTAACCACACATTTCTTTCTTTCTTTCTTTCTTTCTTTCTTTCTTCTTTCTTTCTAACCTCACATTTTCTTTCTTTCTTTCTTTCTTTTCTAACCTCACATTTTTTCTTTTTTTTCTTTCTTTCTTTCTTTCTTTCTAACCTCACATTTTTTTCTTTCTTCTTCTTTCTTCTTTCTTTCTAACCTCACATTTTTTTTCTTTCTTTCTTTCTTTCTTCTTTCCTTCTTTCTTTCTAACCTCACATTTTTTTCTTTCTTTCTTTCTTTCTTTCTTTCTAACTCACATTTTTTTCTTTCTTCTTCTTTCTTTCTTTCTTTCTAACCTCACATTTTTTTCTTTCTTCTTTCTTTCTTTCTTTCTTTCTTTCTTTCTTTCTAACCTCACATTTTTTCTTTCTTTCTTTCTTTCTTTCCTTCTTTCTTTCTAACCTCACATTTTTTTTTCTTTCTTTCTTTCTTTCTTTCTTTCTTTCCTTCTTTCTTCAACCTCACATTTTTTTCTTTCTTTCTTTCTTTCTTTCTAACCTCACATTTTTGTCTTTCTTTCTTTCTTTCTTCTTTCTTTCTAACCTCACATTTTTTTCTTTCTTTCTTTCTTTCTTTCTTTCTTTCTTCCTTTCTAACCTCAGATTTTTTCTTTCTTTCTTTCTTTCTTTCTTTCTTTCTTTCTTTCTTTCTTTCTTCTAACCTCACATTTTTTTCTTCTTTCTTTCTTTCCTTCTTCTTTCTAACCTCACATTTCTTTCTTTCTTTCTTTCTTTCTTTCTTTCTTCTTTCTTCTTTCTAACCTCACATTTTTTTCTTTCTTTCTTTCTTTCTTTCTAACCTCACATTTTTTCTTTTTTCTTTCTTTCTTTCTTCTTTCTAACCTCACATTTTTTTCTTTCTTTTTCTTTCTTTCTTTCTTTCTTTCTTTCTAACCTCACATTTCTTTCTTTCTTTCTTTCTTTCTTTCCTTCTTTCTTTCTAACCTCACATTTTTTCTTTCTTTCTTTCTTTCTTTCTTTCCTTCTTTCTTTCTAACCTCACAATTTTTTTCTTTCTTTCTTTCTTTTCTCTAACCTCACATTTTTTCTTTCTTTCTTTCTTTCTCTTTCTTCTTTCTAACCTCACATTTTTTCTTTCTTTCTTCTTTCTTCTTTCTTTCTTTCTTTCTAACCTCACATTTTTCTTTCTTCTTCTTTTCTTTCTTTCTTTCTTTCTTTCTTTCTTTCTTTCTTTCTAACCTCACATTTTTTCTTTCTTCTTCTTTCTTTCTTCTTTCTTTCTTTCTAACCTCACATTTTTTTTCTTTCTTCTTTCTTTCTTTCCTTCTTTCTTTCTAACCTCACATTTTTTTCTTTCTTTCTTTCTTTCTTTCTTTCTTTCCTTCTTTATTTATTTATTTATTTATTCATTTCCTATTCTATAATCCATAGTTAACGGCTTTTCTTTCTGTCTTTTTCTTTTCTTTCTTTCTTTTCTTTCTTTCTTTCTTTCTTTCTTCCCGGTATAGCACTTTCATTTAAGGTGTGTTTTATTCTTGTCTTTTTCATATTTCTTTTTCCTATTTCTTTCCTTCTTTCTTTCTTTCACTTATATTTCTTTCGTTTAAATATTTCTATTTTTCTTTTTTGTTTTCTTTTACCTCTCTTTTATTCCTCATTCCTTCCTTGCTTTCTTTCTTCATTAATTCAATCACTCCTCACTTTCTTTCTTTCTCCCTTTCTTTCTTTCTTTCTTTTATTCAAGTATATTTCATTCATTTAACTTTTTATTTAAAAAAATTTTCTTTTACCTATATTTCATTTCCCTTCCTTTCTTCCTTCTTTGATTCCTTCCCCTCTTTCATTCTCCCTTTCTTTCTTCCTTTCATTCATGTATATCATTTTCGTTTAACCTTCACATCTTTCTTTTTTCTTTTCTTTTATGGTTCTTCATTCGTTGCTTCCTTTCTTTCTCCCTCTCTTTTTTTCTTTTCTTCTCC
This sequence comes from Doryteuthis pealeii, assembly GCA_023376005.1. NCBI lineage: Eukaryota > Metazoa > Mollusca > Cephalopoda > Myopsida > Loliginidae > Doryteuthis > Doryteuthis pealeii. Next base: position 15,118 of record JALAJA010000232.1, on the reverse strand, counting down.
CTATTTCTTTCTTGTTTTCCTTTCTTCCTTTCTTTCTCTATTTCTTTCATCTTTCACGTATATTTCATTCGTTTAACTTTTCCATTTTTCTTTTTTCTTTTATTTATTCATCTCTCTTCCTCCCTTCGTCTCTTTCTTTTTCTCTCTCTTTTTCATTCGTTCAACTTTCTCATTTTTTCTTTTTCTTCTCTTTTACCTATCTTTGGTTTTTCCTTCTTTCTTTACTTCCTTCGTTGCTCTCTCTCTCTCTCTCTCTCTCTCTCTCTTCTCTCTCTCTTTCATTCGTTTAACGTTCTCATTTTTTCTTTTTCTTCTCTTTTACCTATCTTTGATTTTTCTTTCATTCTTTTCTTCCTACCTTTCTCTCGTTCGTTCTCTCTTTCTCTTTCTTTCTTTCTTTCTTTCTTTCTTTCTTTCTTTCTTTCTCTCTCTCTCTCTCTCTCTCTCTCTCTTTCATTCGTTTAACCTTCTCATTTTTTCTTTTTCTTCTCTTTTACCTATCTTTGATTTTTCCTTCTTTTCTTCCTTCCTTCCTTTCTCTCTCTCTCTCTCCCTCTCTCTCTCTTTCATTCGTTTAAACTTCTCATTTTTCTTTTTCTTCTATTTTACCTATCTTTGGTTTTTTCCTTCCTTCTTTTCTTCCTTCCTTTCTCTCTCGCTCTCTCTCTCTCTATCTCTCTCTCTCTCTCTTTCATTCGTTTAACCTTCTCATTTTTTTCTTTTTCTTCTCTTTTACCTATCTTTGGTTTTCCCTTCCTTCTTTTCCTCCTTCCTTTCTCTCTCTCTCATTCTCTCTCTCTCTCTCTCTCTCTCTCTCTCTCTCTCTTTTCATTCGTTTTCCATAAAAGAAAAACAAAGAAACAAACACATTCTCATCTTAAAATAAATTTAATGTCCCTCACCAGATTCTGTCAGTTGCAACCGCGAATCCCCTTTGGGTAGGGGGCGTAAAACTTTGTTGTCTCCCAACGAAATTGCCACTCCTGAAATATGGGCGATTGTTTATGATGACAAACAGCATGACCACCAAATTGTCCCCCTGTGATGTAGATTGAAGCTATTCCTGCAAAACCGACTTTCTCTGTTATGAAGTCTTATTTTGGCATTTCCATTAGAAATATGCAACATTCGATTGGCTCCACATTTTATTCCAAAGAAATTCTTTGACCAACCAATTCCATGCGTAATGTTCAACTGCTGATAGGATATATATATATATATATATATATATATATATATATATATATATAATGAATCGTAAATGAAAAAATGAGAAAAGTATTTGCATGGAAAGGTGCTCAATGCTAATAAAGCAGAGCAGATTTATAATCAATGGTAATATTATGGTTTCACACTCATAACTTGAAGTTTCTTGGTAATCCAATCATCAGATGAGATCAATGGTTGAGATGTTAAAAACCAGTCGTGAAATGATTGAGATGTTAAAAACCAAATTTTTTAGCGTTTATATGAAGCGTTTTTCACGCGATGGGAAATGTAAAGCTAAAAATTGTTTTTTTTAAACTGTGGCTTGTTTAACGTTTATGTGACGTGGATTGTATTCACGTGATGTAATGTCATGACGTTAAATTTGTATTTAAAAAACATTATAATCAAACAAACTTGCATTGGTGTTAATGCACGCGGTGTTCAGATGAATTTTTTTTTTATAATTAAAAAAAAATATATATATATATCTGTTCCCATATATCTATCTATCTTTAATCAAAGTATGTTCGGATCTATCTATCTCTCAATCTGTTCATCTATAACATCTCACTCTATAGCCATATTCATCTCTCTGTCTTTCTGTCTATATACATAACTATGAGTGTCCGCCTGTCAGCCTGACAGGTAGGGTTCGAAGCACTGCCCTGTCTATAGCTCTGCTGATGAGGCCTAATAGGCTGAAATGTACATACAGAGATCGACATTTTCTCGATTTGTTTACGCTTTACATTTAAACCGATATGCACACCTAATTCATTTAATTATAATTAATTAATTAGCAAATTAGGCATGACTTTAATTAAGCACATAATCTCCCCAAAAATTGTCGGCTACCGCCATTTCAAACACCTTGTCTGTTCACTTCATATCTATCTATCTATCTACTTCGCTAACTATGTATGTTTTTATCTATGTATCTATATCTCTATCAGCTCATAAACAATTCTCTTTCTCCCTTTCTATCTATCTATCTATCTATCTATCTATCTGCTACCTATATGTCTGTCTTACTCTATGTCTATCTCAATCGGACCATGTCTATCTTGCTACCCTTTCACACTATAGCCAGCTGCCTCAACGTCTTCACACCTTTCTCTTAATCTTTTTTCCCTCCCAACCCAATAATTCGCTCTTTATTTAATCTATCTATCTACCTACCTACCTACCTATCTATCTATCTATCTATCTATCTATCTATCTATCTATCTATCTGTATGTCTATCTCAATTGGACCAGATCTATCTTGCCACCACCTTACTCTATATTCAGCTGCCACAAAGTCTTCACACCTTTCTCTCAATCTATCTTCCCTACTAACCCAACGATTCTCTCTTTATTCAATCTATCTATCTATCTATCTATCTATCTATCTATTTATTCATCGAAGTCTGTTCATTTCTATCTATCTATCTATCTATCTACATATATGTCTGTTTTCCTCTACGTCTATCTCAATCGGACCAGGTCTATCTTGCTACCCCCTCACACTATAGCCAGCTGCCTCAACATCTTCATATCTCTATCTCAATCTATTTTTCCCTCCTAACCCAATAATTCGCTCTTTATTGAATCTATCTATCTATCTATCTATATATCTATCTATCTCAATTGGACCAGATCTATCTTGCCACCACCTTACTCTATATTCAGCTGCCTCAACGTCTTCACACCTTTCTCTCAATCTATCTTCCCTACTAACCCAACCATTCTCTCGTTATTCAATCTATCTATCTATCTATCTATCTATCTATCTAACTGTATGTCTGTCTTCCTCTATGTATATCTCAATCGGACCAGATCTATCTTCCTCCCCCCTTACTCTACATCCAGCTGCCTCAACATCTTCTGCCCTCTCTCACAATCGAACATCCCTGTTCATCCAATCATTCGCTCTTCATTTAACCCCTCTTATCCATTTCATTCTATTTTCCGTCTCTGCTCAATCGAACAATTTATTGTCTACATTTTATCGATCAGTACATCGATCTACCTCTCGCCATATTTAACTTCAATCGATCACGTTCTGTTTAGAAGCAAAACAATAAAAAAAAATGTCGGATGAGATAGCGCGCGAAAGTTATACAAAACAGTGTTATTGTTCTTGCTAAAGTTTCATTTTTGAAAACATTAGTCAGATTCACGGCGAAAATGTTTTGAATGTAAATTACAAAATAAACAAAGACGTTTTTTTTTTCTTGTGCTTTTTGTTTATTATTATTTTTTGTTTGTTTTTGTTTATTGTCTTTTCACAAATAATCACGTTTTGATTTATCAACAGTGAAACAAAAGATTTGAAAGAAATATCGACGGAAACAATTTCGCAGCGTCGATAATAATAAATAAGATATATATATATAATATATATATATATATATATATATATATGTGAAATATAATATATATATATATGATTATAAACATATATATATATAAAGTTTGCAAAAATTAACGCTTTCATTCCAAAGTGGAACACGTTTCATGATTAGCCGATTTTATCTTTGATATTTCACATATAGCTAAAAATGGAGTGGTATTTCATGTCTATCTGTCTGTCTCCCCCCCTCTCTCTCTCTCTCTCTCTTTCTCTCCTCTCTCTCTCTCTCTCTCTCTCTCTCTCTCTATATATATATATATATATATATATATATGTTAAAAGAAAGGAAATGAATCCGACAATATGAGTAAGAAAAGGTGGAATGAAAACATCACACAATGCTGTTAAAGAAGAAAACAATTTATAATATAATCATAGCTGATACTGATCAATATTTCGATTTTACAAAAATCATCATCAGAGCTCATTTTTGTAAAATCGAAATATTGATCAGTATCAGCTATGATTATATTATAAATTGTTTTCTTCTTTAACAGCATTGTGTGATGTTTCCATTCCACCTTTTCTTACTCATATATATATATATATATATATATATATATATATTATATATATATATATATATATTTGTGTGTGTGTGTGTGGTTGAGAATAGAGGAAATGTGGATATAACAACACTGAAAATTTATTTCAGTTGATATTTCGCCTCATTATTGGATGAGGCCTTTTCGAAACTTTGTTGACATAAGCACTTGTACATTCTGCTTTTATAGTGAAAAGGCAAATGGGTGAGAAGTAAAGAAAAGTCGGGAAAGGTAGGTGTGTAAGGAATGGTACTTTTATTTTATGGGGTCAGTCTGTGTTGTATATCAATACTTTCTTCTATTCACAACCACATTTGTCGGATTTATTCAAATCCTTCACTTCTCTCACCCCCATATATATATATATATATATATATATATATATATAATATACCAAAATTGTTGGTAAATCCTTGCGGTGAGAAAAAAAAACAGCAAATAGTTTGATTGTAAAAATATACTACCAAATATCAACCGGGGTGAAAACAATTTTTGGAAAAAAAGAAAAGACCAAGATAATCGTACCAACCAAAAATAATCTATTGGTACAATATTTGGAACGAAAGAAAAACAATTTATATGTATATATAATATAAGATATATATATTCATACAAAATCCACCAGGAAACTAAAGCTAATAATTAAAAAGGCTCAATACCTAAGTATATATATATATATATAATATATATTAATATACACACACACACACACATATATATATATATATATATAGTGATGGGAAAGATAGATAGAGAGAGTTTTAAAAAAGTGAGATATGGACAAGCTCAGATAGATGAATATATATATAAAGACTAAGATAGATAGATAGATAGATAGATAGATAGATACGAAGAGACGGAGATAGATAAACAGAATGTTTGTTTTTACAGTCACCAAAGAACTAAAGTCAGTAAACAACAGGTGAGTAAATGCTTTTACGCTAAACGGTGAAAGGTCAACTAATATCTCCCCTACAGTGCTCTACAATGAAATTGGTTTATATATATATATATATATATATATATAACCACTTCCAACAAAACAAATGAAAAGGCCAGCGGAAATAGCTGAACATCAAAGACATGTCGTAACTCGGAAAACTCATAAGGTGGGACACTCGTAAATAAAGTAATCATTATATATATATATATATATATATATATATATATATATTACATGTAACTAGTCTAGTAGAATTAAAACTCTAATTTCAAACTTTTTAAGTTCCGCTTAACAAATTGACCTTGTGTAGCATCCTGCTCGTGTGGAGGTGTTGGTATATAATGGACTCTCCCGTCGATCGACGTATGAGTGTTCATACAATGAACATCCACACAGTGATTTGTTTATAGTGGTGAAGGCTTGTGTTGGACCATCCACAATTTTCGGCACAGTCGATAGGAAAGAATTGGTGCATCAAGTGTTGTCACAAACCCAATCAACGACCGATCTCAGGAATTTTGAATGCAGAGTTATCTCTCTCCTAGACTGGTTACATACCCAAGGCTGAAGGGCCCAGTCTGCCCTACTATCTAACCCATAGCTGGAGGGAGAATATATGTATGCATACCTTTCCCGAGGGTATTAGCGCTATGTGAAATACCAACATTTTTGGGTGGAATTCGTGAATAAGTCCACCAAACTTCAGGTCCCGAGTACTTTCGGCACTTCGAAGTGCCATCATCAGGGGTGATGTTGTTCCATTTTTTTTTTTTTTAATTTAAAAAAAAATATATTAATGTGGAGGCTGGAAGGAGAAGAATTGGTGAGAAAGGTGTTATAGGCATTTTAAAATGTGTGTACTGCATTGGAAATTAATTTTGTTTAAGGATGGTTTGTATGGTTTTATGTAGAAAGCTTCTAATATTTGGAGTTTTTGTTTATTTTTTTCTTTGTGCAGAATATGTGTATTTTCCGTTAGAATATATGAATAAAAAAAAAAAAAAACTGTAACACATCATCCCTGATGATGGCACTTCGAAATGCCGAAGTAATCGGGACTTGAACTTTGGTGGACTTATCCACGAATTCCACCCAAATATTAAAAAGTTCGCCAGAAATCTCGAAAAGATAAAAAATAAAATTGTTAAACAGGAGAAGTGTCTTTTGTTTAATTCTCTCTCTCTCTCTCTCTCTCTCTATATATATATATATATATATATATATCTTATTATAATGGAGATTGTGTGTTTTTCTGTCTGTAACCGAAACTATATTCCTACTCAAGTCACAATTCCTTTAATTATTGATATCACATTCTCCATGATTTTATTTTTTATTTAACCTCAATTATTAATAAAATTGTCTTACATTATTAATACTGTTAACTATGTCTACATACTGACAACATGCAATTATATTTATATATACAACAAAATAGCGGTTTACAGTGCGAACGGGAAGGCTAATTTGCATATTGATATTAAAAAAATCGAATTTAATAAATATGTGCTTAGTATTATTGATTTCTAACTGTTTGGTTTTATTTTAATGAATATAAGCAAAAATCTCTTCAATGAATCTTAAATGAAATCCATTAACAAGATAAAATAACTGTCATTTTATTCTTTACTTCCTCTTATAACTAAATACTTAAATTAGAAAAAAATAACAATGAAAGACGAGAGTGATGGAGAGTAAGTTTCAGTTGTTCCATTTTTTATTATACTCCCTCTGTTTCAAATATTTTATTATACTCCCTCTGTTTCAAATCTTTTTATCTGTATTCTTATTAAGTTTTATTAGCCTTTCTAATTTAATACAATATTTTATTACATTAAAACTTAAATACTTGCACCCGGAGGGTGCATATATTTGCTAGTTTATATAATATCTTTTTTATCACTTAGAAAGTGGCGAGCCGTGGGCTAATTTTAATTCCGAAAATATGGCCTAGGGGGAAAAAGAATTGTGAACCAACCGGTATAGGGAGAGGATTTAGGGATTTTGCCATCAATAGATCGATTATAGATGACAGTTCCATCTGTTTCTTATCTTCAGACATAAGTTCAATATCAATCAAAGTTGAGCAAGGTGCGCCTTGTTTCGAGATATCGAACAGTCGTTTCGATCAATAAGGAAAAATTAAAGGTGCCTCTTATATTACCCGCACTCCCATTTTGTTCACGCCCCTTGATGAGAGCGTCGGATCTCAGACTCTGTCAGTCAGTCATTTGTTGTTGTTAACCAACACCCACCCACCCACAAACACGTCATTTGAGATTTCTTTATTTTGTTTGAGGTGACAAAAACAAAATGAAACAAATAATTTTTGAAAATGACAAAAGATAGATATATCTCAGTATTTTGCATCTCTGCGTCTGTGTGTCTGTCTGTCTTTCTCTGCCTGTCTGTCTGTCTGTCTCTCACTCTCTCTTTCTCTCTCTCTCTCTCTCTGACTCTCTCTCTCTGTCTGTCTGTCTGTCTCTCTCTCTCTATATATATATGAATTTAACATTTTTAGAATAA
>JALAJA010000232.1:0-2500 GCA_023376005.1 Doryteuthis pealeii | reverse complement strand
TGAGTTCATCCCTGCTTCTCCAGCAGTGTCCTGCATGCCTTGTCCGTCTCACTCGGATAGTTTGTGAGATGGGGGGCAGGTGACCGTACAGCTGATTCCTTGTGGGGTGCTGTTTCCACGACTTATTCAAGACTGCTCGCAGCATTCTTGTGCAGCTCCCATCTAGCTTATTCTCAAGACGCTTTGTCAGGGTCCAGGTGGTGCCATACAGCAGCACCGACACAACCACAGCCTGGAAGAACTGTCGCTTCAGCTTGCCAGGGAGATCGGATATATATATATATATATATATATATATATATATATATATATATATATATTATAAAAAAAGGAAGGTCCGCAAAATGTATTTTGTTCTCAGAAAATTTAAAAAAAATTCTTTTTGCTTTACATATGCAACACGTGTTTCAGATCTTCTGGTATCTTCTTCAGGCTTTGATTGATAATATGAAAATGAATTTTTACATGCATGTGTATATATATATATACACATACACATCAGTATTTCACCTCCTCTCCCTCTTTTTGTGGGAGTGGAATGGAATTTCATTTTTAACATTAGTCTTTTAAACAGGTGTTTTTGTTTTTTGGGTGGTTTACAAAAAAAGTCATTAGCTGAATTTTTATAACTTTTTTATAACTTTTTTTATTACTTTTTTATTTGGGTTGTCTTGATAAAGTTCATCAGATGTTCATTTGATATATCAGGTGTGTGTGCTTGTAATTTGTTTTTTGTTCTGAAGGCATATATATATATATATATATATATATATATACGGACACCTGCCACATATCACCCAAACCATCCGAGTAGGACGGATAAGACACGCGGGACACTGCTGGAGAAGCAAGGACGAACTCATAAGCGACGTCTTCCTGTAGAAGCCAGCACATGGACAAGCCAGTTTGGGCCGACCAGTAAAAACGTACGTTGATCAGCTCTGTGCGGATTCAGGATAATGCATAGAGAACCTTCTGAGAATGATGAGCGATGGGGACGGATGGAGAGAGATTGTTATGGATATCCGCGCTGAAAGCACGACATGATGAATATATATATATATATATATATATATATATATATACATATATATATATAAATAAAGTAAGTAAAGTCGTCGGGGCGGCCTAATGTCGGTATCGGCCAAACAGCGAAGGAGTCTATCCTCTTTTCACTAACGCTAGTCCAAGGAGATTATTTTAGCATCTGAGGAAACACACCTACAATCAGCTCCTCACTTTACCTACTAATTCGCTGAGTTGGCGAAGGCCGGTATCGAACCAAGAACCTTGTGATTCCTAGCTGAACACTCTACTGACTGAGCTAAACCGTCACTCTCTCTCTCTCTCTCTCTCTCTCTCTCTCTCTCTCTCTCTATATATATATATATTATATATATATTTTTTTTTTTTTGGGGGGGGGGGGTACGGAATTTTATTGATGCTATAAAAAGACCTCCTAAAAGATTCATTGCATGGAAAAAAAATTATGTTTTTTTTTTTTTTAACAATAGAAGGGGGGGGGGGTAAAGGGAAAATAAAAACGAGTTGCATGCTGACTAGTTTCGATCCTCGCTCAACGGAGCTAAATATCGAGGATAATAGAATAACCGGTAAATGGGACGAGTAAGAAAATAAAAAAAGAAGAAAAGAACAATTTCTTTTCTTTACCTTAAAAGGGGGAGGGAGAGAAGATCTAAAGATTGATAATATTCAAACCAAAGTAAACCCTCTCTTTGTTTACAAAGAGCAGGCTTATTGGTCAGAATATACAATGTTTCCAAAATCTTAAGATGGTAAAAAGAGTGTGACTTGCTCTCAACTGAGAAACAGTCAACACTAAATGAGTTGGCGCAATTGGGGTTATTTATGAGGTGTTCCCCTATAGAGGAACCATAAGTATTCCTCAGTACGTCGTTCGGACCGACGATTCCATTTCTAATCTTAGTAGGGACATGTTGCTTAATTCGGGCATCCAATCGCTTGGTTTGTTTTTTCCATACAATTAATATTTTAGGAGGTCTTTTTAAAGCATTAATATATATATATATATATATATATATATATATTTATAATTATAAAGTCGGTCCTACCATTGGTTTCTGAATAACACTTTTTCGGTGTTATTCGTCGTCAGAGGCGTTGACTTTTGAAAAAAAATGGACAGTTTAAAACACCCGGCACGTGTCCACGCGATCCGTTAATCGCTCCTGCATTTTGCTTTCGTCATTCAACGGCATCATTATTTGTCGTAATTGGATCTCGTGTTCTTATGGTGATTTTAAATTTTTTTCGTTTTTATATTTATTTTAGTTTATGTGTGTTTATTTATATATGAATTCTTAATTATGGCGGTCTGATGTTTTGGTTAGATTAAGAATTTTTTCCTGTGTGGGCATGCTCGAAAAATTTCTGTTTGTTGTTTAGGAAATTTTCTTCGGAGTTTATTCCTTGAAGAATACGGAATTTTCTGTTGTGCATAATGAGCATTTTATCTCTC
>JALAJA010000231.1:0-67151 GCA_023376005.1 Doryteuthis pealeii | reverse complement strand
AGTCTCAAAGCTATTTCTTTATTTTCAATTTTAAGCTCTTTGTTCAATATCAAACCCAGAGTGTTGTGAATAAAAGCAACAAATAGTAAAATAAAATGATGGTACACATTTTCTATTTCTATTTCCTCTCCCTATGAACAAAAAAAATAGATTTTATTTTTTAAATTTCCAAAATGAATATTGGAAAATGAATAAAAAAAAAAAAAAAAAAAAAAAATCCATTAACTTTTTATAATTCAGGATTAAAATTCAGCAAACTTTCTAACAACTGAATCAAATAGCTAATTTATAAAAGTTTTTTTTTTCTGGATGAGTATAAGAGGAATTTAAAATAAACTCTCAAGTGAAAAAAAGTGGAAAAAAGTTACATATAAGCTTAATTAGCTGATGTTTATACAAAAAAAATATTCTGAAATATGGAAAGATATGAAAATGCTAATATTCAATAGTAAAAAATCAAATGGCAAAAGATTACTTGAATTGTAATATAAAAAAAAAGGAAAGAAAGACAAATTCAGGTGTAAAATTTACATTTTTGTTAAAACTTATCATGAAATAATAAAAATAACCAAATCAATGTTAATACTTAGATGTCAAGGAAAAAAAATGAAGAAAAGTAGACAATTATATCAAGAACAAAATTAATTATTTATAATTAGTTATAAATTCATAACATCAGACAAAAGATAATTTTTTTAAAGAAAAGAAAAAGGAAACAATACAAATACCCATTCTTAAAATTTTTTTTTTTAAATAACTGTACTTTAGTAGTTACTAATGATATCAGATTATATATTGAAGGTCAACTGACAGAACTTCTTAATTTAAAATTTAATTACATTTACAGATATCCACAGCATACATTTTCAAACAGATATGCAAGTTTAGTATTGTAATCTATATAGAAGAAAATATTTTGTACAATTAATTTTTTTTTAATTCTTTGTCTGATAATTTTGAAGTTTGATCCATCGAACTTGGCAGGATAAGATTAAAACACTACATTATTTTGTGGTCACATTTCAATAAAATTAACTATCTTTACACATTGGAAATATTTTTAAGTTTTTCTTGCTAAAGGATGTGGCACGGTGAAGTGCGTATTAATTCAAATCGTAATTATATAATTCACCCAAACAGGGCATTAGACAAAAGGTTAGAAACATTACAGAAAAGAGTATGAATTTGTGGATCACACACACAGCAATAAGCTGTTTTATTTTGTCACAAAAATAATATTCTGAATATCTAACTCATGATTTTAAATGAAAATTAGCATATTTTGAGTAAATTTGTTAGTAATTATAACAAAGTTCTAGTAATTCAAACTTTCCCAAAGGACAAACAATAAACAATTACCCATTTCATAAAATGCTATCTACCTTTTTTTTCAAAATCCTACAAAGTAATATTATATTGATGTCTTATTAGATAAGAGTAATACACCTCAAAAGTTGCAATGAGGAAAAGTAATAGTGCTAATAGTTCATGTAAAAAATAATAATCATTTTTTTTCTTCTTGGTTCAAAAACATTGTTTTTTGTTTGTTTTTAACTAGCTAATTGAAAGAAATTTATATATAATCCAATCTCATTGAATGATTTCTAGATTTGTCTAAAGTGGTTATTTAAAAGCATTTTTTGTTAAAACATTTTGGAGATGAACCCTACAAAATCAGGTTATATCATGGATTTATAATCAGCTTGTAAACATTTTTTTAAAAGTGTTATCTGTATAGCAGTATAAGCCAACAGTGTAATATGAAGAAATGTACAGTTAAGTCAACATGGAAAAAATTGGTCAGGTCACTAAAAATTTAAAAAATTAACATCAAAAACATTAAATCTACTTTGTTGTGTTTTCTATATTCTAAGATTCTATACATGCAAAGAAATGTTTTGCACCATAAATTTTATACATTTTTTTTTATAATTTTAAATTCAGAGCTCCTAGAAGACTTGAAACAGGTTGTTAATTTTTAAAAAAATTGTTTTTTGAGCTGCTAATTGTAAATACAAGAAATTTATAGGACTCCAATTTCATTGAAATGATTTTATATTTTTTCAAGTTCAAAGATCACATTGTTAACAATTCAAGTATATTTACAACTGTGAGTATACAAATACTAGCATGGTACCCCCCCCCATATAATTAATAAATTTGTTGATCAATTATATTAAATGGGAAATTTTTTCTTTACATTACCAATACTTTAACATCTCTGACAATCAAAGTTTTAAGAATAATATCCTCTTTTGATTGCACATTATGAAGGATATGTATAGGTTTACCCGAATCAGAAAAATACTGAAATATAAGATTTTGGATAAATTTTAATACAGCAAGAACTTCAAAGAAATGAATAAAATTAAAACTATATTTTATTTACACAAAAGGTAACCTAATTAAAATGTAAAAATAAGTTTAAACTCAACTGTTAAGTACTGACTAAATAATATATATCTTTATATCAAAATTTGCCCAATGTAAGATATTTTCCACTTAGAATTCAGATAGGAAAAAAGAGCAAAAGTACTAAAAGAAACTAGAATAGCTTCATAGGTATAATTTAACTACATTTATCAGATTAGAGCATGCATTTAATATTTTTACATAGGCATAAATTCTGTTTAGATAGCATTATCAATAATTATCTGTATCACTAATGAAAATCCCAAACTTAGAATATTAGCTTAATATTTACAGTATGACAATTTTCATGCATTCAAAATCTATGCCTTATATGCATCTTTGAATTTGATGAAAATTAATGAGTAAACTGACAAAGTCAACACACTGTAGCATAGTACTAGCATCTTCAAATTTTTATGCTAACCTGACATTCATAGCTTTCATGTTGCCTGTATAGTTATTTACTAAGCTTTGCTTACTTGTGACACAATGCCAGATGTATGAGGCACCCAGTGAGACAAACTCAATAGTAATGTTTGCTGTCTAACTTTCTAACCATTAAACATATGCAGATTAAATATGCAACACTGTCTTCTGTGAAATGTATTCAGCTTATAAAATGAACTGATATGACAGTTGGCTTAATAGCTATTCACATTGGTGACTGCTAGATTCTTACCAATACGTTCAATGGTGATGAAAGTAATTACAAATTATAGGAAGTGAAATTCCTGGAATTCAAGAGTAAGATATAAAGATCATTGAAATACGTAATTTTTGGAATAAAGATATAAAATAATATTACAACATGTTAATTTTGCACATAACTTAACATAGACAAGAAAAAAATACTAAACCTCACAGGATTTCTTTTATTTAAACTGAATGGTTATTTCTTTCAAATTATTTTTTTTTTATAGCTATTGGTTATCAAGAATAGTAGCTATCTCAAAAGAATCCAAAGAATATTATATCTTTCAATATAATTTAGTATTGTTTGTAATATTTGTTATAAACATTACATTTGTGAATAGCACACTTGAATTGTTTTTAAAAATTTCATTCTCTAAATAAGCAAATTTATTTTTACTGCATAATAGAGTTGGGGTAAAATAATCTAAAGGTAATAACTACATAGTCACACTTATATTTAAAGAATAAAATGCATTCAAAGGCATATCTAAAACCTACAGAAACCAATTTTGATTACCTATTAAATCAGAAAGAACTAAACATTATTAAAATAGAAATGTCTAACAAAATAAATTCAATACCTTGGTGGCATATTCCACTGATCACTTTGATTAGTCCTATCTCTGAAAATTTAAAAAAATAAAATCTTGTAATAAAATGTATGCATATAAAAATTAAACAACAATATTTAAGAGCAATTTCTAAAATTTATTCACCAAGTGATGTTACAAAATTTCTGATTACAATCAGAATGATAACTTTTTTATGAATGTACTAGAAAAAAAAAAATAGAAAAAAAAGACCGATCAACACAACTTAAGTGAGAAAATCAAAATTATATAAATTCTACAAGTAGAATAAAAATAAAATATTATCAATAAAAAAAGCAAATAATTGTAATGAAGAACACAAATTTGAGTTCTTTAAGCCCTTTTCAAAGCTTCAAGAAAGGGGAGAAAATCCTTTTTGGAAAATAGTGACAGAAAATAATTACTAATTTACCACCAAATCAGTTTATTGCAGCACACAATGCTTATACCTATTTTCTATAGGAAACAAAAAACAAACAAAGCAAAAACCAAACAAAACACTCATTCACACACTGTCTTGTCTGTCTGTCATCTCTATATACTATATACAAGGAAGCCAATTTAGTAAAAAAGACAGTTTCTTTGTATTAAAACATGTTGCATCTAAAAATTTAACATTTAGAAAATATATCCTTGTGAATCAAAACCTTATCTTTCAAAGTTAGGGATATTCATAAATACCTTCTGCTATACATACAAAAAGATCACACAAAACTGGTTCACAAAAAATAACTAGATAATTGTAATAAATCTCTTTGATGTTTTCAATGAAAATGGTTTTAAATAAAGTTCTTTATAAAAATTCATAGTCAAGAGTTTGTTCCATCATGATTGAAACATTACATCCCACACCTGTGTTAAATATAGATACAGAAAATATTATGGCAAACTAAGATCATCATTATATTGAATGCAGAAGTTGAACAATTTTTGGTAAATTAATGGAATTAAACAGTGTCACACTTGAAATCTTGGCAAAAACCTGTAGAATGTATTTTCAATTTTTCTAGTAATTATCCTGAAAATATGTTTTAAATTTAAAGGTCAGAAATTAAATATATCTATGCTTGACAGTTATGAATGTTTCTACATTGATTTCAGATTCTAAAATTAAGATTCAAAGAGAATTTGATTTTCTTTAATGTGGTTTTTAATAGTTAAAAAAAAAAAAAAAAAAAAAAATTTAAATTAAAAAATATAAAAAAAGTAAAACGGCACTATTTTTCAATGTTATTCAGATCTACTTATAAATTTAATTAAAAACTTCTTGGAAATTATAAACATTTCAGATGAATTTGGAAGTGGTCACCACTAACAAATTTTATTTAAGCCAATAAAAGCTTGAAATATAAAAAAACTAGAAAAACATTCAGGTTATTTTATTATATCATTAGAAATTAAAGATGATTCAAAATGACAAAGAATGTTAAAAAAAAAAAAAAGCATAATTAGTTGTAATTGTAACAGTAGTACAGTAATATGAAATTGTAATTAAGAAAAAAAATATCAATTAAGAAAAAAAAATCCATATCAATAAATTTAATTGTAAAAATACGATCACATTTAAATTAGATCAAGAAAAAACACAAAAAAAATCAGGTTGCTCAACAATTACAAATGTTTAAATTTATTTGAATCAATTCTAAAAAAAACAACTAGGACCTAGTACTTTTGGTTCATAAGTACAAGTTCACCAAGTTATTTACTAACAAAACAAAAATAGTAAATAAATAATAGTTAGCTATGCTTCCTAACAAAATGGTCTATATAAAAGTTAACTTGTATAACAACGCAGATACTGATTTACTTAGATCTCTGCTCGGGGCAAATTATCAGCTGACTACAGCTTTATTGATCAGTAAGCATTCCTCTGCCAAAAGTAGTACCGTACTATCAAATCATTACATTGCACTGCTACCTTTTTTTTTTTTAATTCTATTTTTTTAAGGCAATTTTGTCTTCGATTAATATCAAAAGAATATTGAGAATAAAAAAAAATCTTAAGAGAAATTACTATGTCTTATTTAGCTTTATAACAAAACCAATGTTAATTTTATTTATGTGTCAAAATGGATTAAATCAATTACTGTTTAAAATATTGCATACAAAGAGCTTCAGGATTTTTTTTTTTCCAAAAACATGATTTTTTTTAATCAAAAAAATGAAAAATAACTAAAACAAACTGACGTACATAACATTATATCAATTACAAATATTTAATGCAAAAAGAAACTAATGATAAGTGTAAAATCGAAAATTAATTTTTTAGTTTAAAAATAAAATTAAAAAAGGGGAGGCGAAGACTAAAAAAATGGACAATACCCATTGAGAAAAATGCCAGAGTGACTTAGTTTCAATTTAAAATTAGCATTCCTCATCATTGAAAAACAAGTTGTGTTTCTTCTCTCATCACAACCAACAAAATCTATTTGAAACGAATAATTACTAGTGGTTAGACAGACTTCAATTCAATTACCAAATTAAATAGCCAATATTATTAACTAACGACTGGTTTTGAAGGGATGATATATTTTATTTCTAGTTATTTTTACAACCCTTCTATATTAAAAAAAAATAATAAATAAAGTTATGATTAACAAAGAAAGAAAAAATAACTAAATATTGTACGCTAATACCACAATTCTTTTATTTAAAATAAAAATGACGAAAAGGGCAATTAAAAAATAAAACTCTTCGTACGATTTAGCTAATCAAATCGAAGTTTTCGTTTTTTGTAAGAAAAGCTAAACCTGATTAATATATTTCTTTAAAAATATATCTTTTTAAATATTTTTTGATTAAAATGCTCTGAATTTTTTTTTTTTTAGCGTCTGTTTATGTAAAAAAAAGGAATGCAATGAAAAGTTGGAATAATCCGTTAATAAAAATCAAGGTACTTCTTAATGACAAGAGATTAAAGAACCAGATATTCAAAGAGCTTTTAAAATTCCTAAATGTCAGTTACAAAAATTGACTTCTTTCTGACAGAAAAAATACTAACTGAACGTGTTTATAGCTAAGAAATAAAATGGTGGAACAATTCACATGTTTTTTTTTTTATTTTTAATACCAAGTTTAAACAAATAGGTTTATTTTTAATAATTTATAAAATAAATTAATAAAATAAAGAAGAAAAAAAAGTGTCCGAGTTCAGAAATAGGTTGAAATGATTAAACATAGCAAGTATTTTTAGTCACATTAACAATAGCATAAAAAATAAAACAATAACAATTTATATTTTCAAAACATTTAGTTGTTTTATTTAATTAAAAGAATTCTTTTTTTAAAAAGGAACTTATTTTACTTTTTAAAAAAAAGGTAAGCTAAATACAAGAAAACCACAGCAGAATGACTGATTCAAAGTATACAGTATCTATACACTTTTTAAAGACTCAAAAATGACAATGTTTTATTTCAAAACAAAGGAGAGAAGCATTAGATATTAACTTAAGTGAATAGATAAGCGAACAGATTTCTTGAAGGAAATATTAAATGCTCACTGGAGATCAATAAAAAGGGAATACATAAAATAAAACTATTGGAAATTTAAAAGTAGGCAAGTAGTCAAATAATCGGGGTTGAGTTTGTAGTAATTTCCAATGTGTAAAATGAGCCCCGATTTGTGACCACGCTGCAACGAATATGCACTACGGCCATAACGGGGTTTCATAAAATCGGCCGAGATTCAACTAATTTATGCATAATAGCTTGTAGAGAAAAAAGGCACAATAATCGTTTACGGAATTGGACTATCTTTTTTTTTACTATTTTTACAGGCACACACAAAAAATTACCTTGCTACAAACCTTATTATCATCAATAGATAGAATCAAACTTCTCTCTCGTGGATAAATGGCAGGAGACAGACAACTCAGGTGATGTTAGACATTGAGCCAATAATTAGATTTCAAGGACACTTCTAATATCTACATGCAAATACTATATTTCTCATTAATTTTTTCTTTCAAAACAACCAGTAATTAATGGCATATTCACGGTTACATATGATATTAGATTGATATGTACAATACAAACCTTCCACCAGCGCTGGCTCGACCTTTTCTCTTGCTTGGAGCACTCATCGCAGTCGCCATTTCTTGTATCTATCGCGATTCTCGCATCTGGTCCTAAAAATTCCGTGATCAGATGTGTAAAGCGATCAGACAAGGCTCGATCGTACTATTAATTCGTACAATCGAATCATCAAGTCGGTAGAAAACGCTTAAAAAAATCAACCAATACTTTAAAAAAAAAATGTACACCTTCAACGAAGTCTGAGTTTCCACACACTGTAGTAGGCTCAGAATGCGACACGCGCAAACATAACAAACTACTTATGATGTGACGCACTACTTTATGATGTCACTTAGACACTGATTACTACTACTATTGAACTAATTTAAATTTTAAAACTTTTGGTATTATTTTGGATAGTATGAATCTAAATACGGAGGAATTTTTCTATAATGTGCGATTGTACACTTTATATTAAAAGTGCATCGGCGATCTATTTTTTTTTACTGAAAAAGGTTTTGCATGGTAGTGATTTGTCTACGACAGCGACTCCAGTCCATCAGTGAATTCCTATGAAGCCTAGCAGGGTATAAGATGTGATATAATACTATTTAAGTGGCTTGAAAATTATACTAAATATAGTTTTTTGCAATTAGAAAATTTAGTTTCTTCCAAATTTTAACGATTTATAATGTGACTAAATTAATTTGATATAGCATCAGGTGTTTCAAATTTTATACAGATTGTGCAAAGTTGTTCATCCGTAGAAGTCAAAACTTACAGGAAATAGCTCCGGTTAGTCTACGGAAACATATTTCATGTTTAATAATAATCTGATCAAAATTTAAAGTCATTAACAATGTTTATTCCTATTTTTAATATTTTTAAGACGAATTTATAATGACAGCTGGGTAAATTATTGACAAAATTGTTTTTTTTTCCAATGGCCATCGCCACGTAAACTGAACACTAAAAAAATCGGACTAGAAAACATGCGCAGATAAGAAATCTCGACTTCCGCTGAAATTGTTGGTCAACCACAACGATGAAGAAAAGAAACGTTGATAAAAAAAATGACATAATCAAAAGGTGGTAACAACAGGCTAAATTACCCATAATTGAAACACAAAAATCAACAACAAATGTCTTCATATTTTCGGATAAACAAATACTGTTGATTTTTTTTTAAAGTTATATTTACCTCCCCTCTTCTGTTGGGTAAATAAGGGGGAAAGGTACATGAACAAGTAAAAACAATAGTAAAGTAATTAATTAACGAAAGGAAATTTCATAATGGATCATTAATATCAATCAGGATTAATAGTAAAGTGGCATTGCAGTTGTTCGTGTCAAAGCTTTTACGGGAGCTCATTCTTTGGATTCTTACATGCCTTCATTACATTGCATGCAGCCATGTATTATTGTGCAATGTACACAGATACAGTTAATATTCACCTTCATTGCTAAATGATAACCACACGTAAGTTAAAACGTGCTTATAGTTGTGATATGTCACACATCATTTTAATTGCAAAGTCTTTTTCTTATCCATGTGATATGTAAAAAGACATTTTCTTTATAAATTATGGATATCACCTGCTGCAACTAAGTGAACTGCTTAGTAATTGCACTTTTATTCACATTTTTTTACCTCATTTTAACGGATTCAGACAATATTAATCTAAGGTTTTGTTGGATCGTTCAGTTTTCTTATGTTAACTGAGAATTAATCGTTTTTTTTTACGATAAAATTGATACCGAGACAAGTTGCAACAATAAGAACCCCACTCCATTTGATTAAATATATATATATATATAATATATATATTACACATATATATATATATAGTGTAAAATAAAGGAATGGCCAACGCACGACCAGACCGACCAACATCGTTTGAGGGAGGGGCAACTGAAGGGGAAGAAGATGATGACAATAATGTCGACAAACATTCACCTAAAGATGAAATCTTTTACATCTAACAATAAACAAAATGGTGTTCCTCCCGTACGGAATGTTGATCGTTATGGCTTTATGGGCGGCGACCAGTACACCAGTCCAGAAGAG
This sequence comes from Doryteuthis pealeii, assembly GCA_023376005.1. NCBI lineage: Eukaryota > Metazoa > Mollusca > Cephalopoda > Myopsida > Loliginidae > Doryteuthis > Doryteuthis pealeii. The sequence continues at coordinate 57,374 of JALAJA010000231.1, read as the reverse complement.
TAAGTCTTTTTTTTTTTTATTGTTTTGGTTTTGTTTTTTATTTCTTCTCCATTGATTTTACTACAATTACATTTATTTTCTCAAATTAAGATTTTTTACTTGTGACCTTCAAGTCAGTGAATTTTGTAGTGTTTACTGTCGAAACCTTTTTTGAACAATTTGTTATTAGTTTTTTAAAAAGACCCCCATCCCAACACTTTTTTCCCCAAGAATTTTTTTATTTTTTTCAGTAACACCGAAAGATTTATGCCTAATGTTTTAAATGTTGAATAAATCCTGTTCAGAAGAAACATACTCGTAATTTTTGGCAAGCCTGATTGAATCTCAACTGCAATGTTGATAATTCTTGTATTTTAATTTTAGTCAATGAATTTAATAATACAACCGTTAGGATTTGTTTTATGTAATTTGCTGGCGAAACACATTGAAGTTATCTTTCTTTTTTATCTTTTTATAACGAAATTTAAGAAACCAAACAAACTGTTTCGTCTGTTTATTGTTATTTAGTAATAAAATAAGTCATGCCTGATTAATACCAAATTTAAATCGGTGTTATAATTTGACGAACTACATGTTGTATTGCTTGAGAAACAGAACATATATAATATATATATATATAATATATATTTATTAATATAAGTAATAGAACCTAATAAATAAACAAAAAAAAACTTGGTTTTGAGCTAAATCATTTGCTTAGATTCAAATTAACAAGTAAATTTATCAGCTACCCACGTGATATTGCTATAAAGATAATTGTGAGATTAAGCTATAAAAAGGTAATCTATTTTTAAAAGATGCAAACAAACTGACATTAATTGGTTTAGAAAAGAGTAAGAACATCAGCTCTTTTTTGACATTTAGTTCGACAATGACTGAAATGAAAAAAAAAAAATGTTTTTTCAAATTATACTTTTAAGGAAATCATTTGTTGTATGGTTACACTAGCACTAAATGCAAATAAATTCCTAGCGGTGTGTCACTATGGTTCTGGATAAAACTTGTTTTACCAATATTACACTCGCTTTAGGTTTGTTTAACTAATATAATTTCATTTTACTCTTATTTGCATTCACATAACCACCATAACCTGTTTTTTTTGAATAAGGGTTTAATGGGTTTTTTCTCTGATCACGTCATATTTAATTTGATGTCGAGTTTTTATTGCTCTTGTCTTATTTGTCAAGTAAGTGGAGTTCGTATATACTCCACGATAAATTAATATGAAAAAATATTCAATTAATTTTATACAGTAAATTTTAATGAGACTCACTTAATGAATTTTTTTTTAGTAGTATTTCTATTTTTGAATTACTTTAAAAAAATGTTTTTAAACAATTATCAAGCAGCTTTCTTTTTTTTCTTTTTTTTTTAAATTTTGACAGAATGAATCTTTTTGTGCAGACAACTTTTGATGAATCAATCTTTTTATTCAAGTAACTTTGGAATTAAATTTCAAACAAGATTTATTATTAATTCTATAGATGCTGTTCGTTTTCTAAATTTAGAATTTATTTTTCATTTTTTCCATAAATATAGTAAAACTACTTGTGTTTGATTTTTATCCAAACAGCCCAGTCATTTATCGTAAAAATTTACCGTTTTGGAATATCTCACATTTGCACACAGAAAGTAAATGTTTTTTTTTTTTGTTTTTTTTTTTGTGCTAAACCTTCGTCGCTATTTCTAAAAATAAAGATCAATTTAATTTATCTAATAAATTTTCAAAACTTCTTGATAATTTTAGGTACAATGACTATATCATCTAATTTTCACATTTGTATTTTTTAAAAATCATTAAATTTACTTATCTGCACATTGCACAAATATGCCAAAGCTAAAAACAGTAACACTTAAATATTTTTAGAGAACACTGTTCTCAGAACAGGAATAAAGTAGTCTAATTAGATTTAAAATCATATCGTTGATTTATCGAATATTTTTCGTTAACTTATGGTTTTCCTTGCGTAAAAATAAGATAATTTGACCAGTTTAACAACGTACACAATATTTTACATTAAAAACATCCTAAGTGATGTGTTTTTGTAAGTTAAGGATTATTCAAGTCAATATTGGTTTTTAACTTTGTGTGACGTTTCTCTCATCCGCCCAACAACTTGTTAAAATTAATATTTCTGCTGTATATTGATAGATAGTTCTGAATCGAAGCAAATTGTGTAATTTTCTTCACTAAATGTTTTTCTAACGTGTTTATTATTGAATTTCACTTAGAGAACATTCAAGCCAAACCGTCAAAAGATTTTTTAATGAAAGAAATTGGCCTTAATGTTGACCTCTATGGAAGGATCTTACTGGAGTGTTTAAAATAAGAAAAAATTGATAGTCCAAGAAAATGCATGGAATAGTTAACATCCTCTAAAAAAACAAACGAAAAAACTGATTGGTTGGTCGGATTCTATTTCCATAATGTTTTCCCGTTTTTATTTAGTTTATTGTAGTTTTTAAAAAAAATACATGCCATGTTTAGGAAAAAGAGCTTTTCTCTCCAATTGCTTTACATGTTTCACGTGTTTTTATGAAATAATTATGGGTAAATAGAATTATAATTTGGTATGTTATTTTTTTATTTAATGTTTTTATTTTTTTAAACCAAGCTTATTATATGCCATGAAGTGAAGATTTAAAACCTTAAACTAAAAGCTCCAGTTTCATAATATTAAAAACATGGTGTGGAGAAATTGACTTGCTTTTGTCAACTCATCAGAAGAAAAAGTATGAAGTTTGTTATTAAAATCTAGTTTTATTTTTTTTTATTTTTTCTTGACCTATTTCTATATCATTTTTTTTTTTTTTAATTTCTTAAATTTAATTACAAGATATTGAAGCAGCAAAAGGTAATTTTTACCTGCTTAGTTCAGTGGCTCAATTTGATTATATTTACTGACACTCTTTCATTATGAATAGGAACATTCATTTTCACTTTTTAAATCATAAATTTTCCTCAACCTTTATTATTCCTTGTATTTAAAGTTTAGGGCTTTTACAAGAAGCTGCAAAAATTTTCATGTTACTGCAAGTAAGCTATAACAGCATGCTCAATAGAATTTCCAGGTATACCTGAAATAAATTTCTATATTCAGTATTATCATTATTAATAAATATCTAATAATTCTTAATTCTATTTAGATAACAAATAGCTCCATGCTGCAATGCAGCTGGTCAAATTAGATGGATGTACAAACTTTCCACAATTTTTAGTAAATTTATTAACCCTTGTTTTCATTTTGTTTGATTATTGGGACCATATGACCTTAAGGACCCCTTTTGGATCTCGATTAAGAAAGGACATGTTTTCATTTACACCGTCAATATCCGGTTGTTTGCTAGGGGTTAGGGTTAGGGGTTAGTTTTATAATTTTAAAAAATCTAAAAATCGTCTGTTAAAACAACCGGATATTGACTGTGTAAATGAAAAAACGTCCTTTCTTAATTGAGATCAAAAAGGTGTGCCTTAAGGTCATATAGTCCGATTATTATATTGGATATCTCTTCACTTGGATTTTTGTATGAATTTAAAAGTCAACAAATGAGATTTTATGCTTGAAATCAAAATCTAGTTATAACTCTTGGAAAGATTTGTGAAAAGATTTCTTTTGTTTATTATTGATAGTTTTCTTTTGGTTAGTGAATGGTATAACACCCTTCTAAACTTATATAGACTTGTTAATTCCCTCTAAGAATTTTTGACCTGTTGGCAGTGCTTAGAATACACTGTGTTCCTTGAAAGGATGTCCTGGTATGACACTAAACTGCATCTGATGGTGAGGCTCCAGTTCTGGGTAGTGTGGAGCACATCTTCATTGCCATTACACTCTGACTCAAAGTGGAAGTACCTGTTAGGCTCCAATCTATGGGTCAAGTAGATCTGTTTAAAAATTATTTATATTTGAAAGGACCATGTGCAAAAACATGTAAATATGAATGTGATTCTTTAACCTCTAGCCATAAAATAACCCTTGACAGGTTAACATGCCATTAAAATCAATCTAAAGAAGTTTTTTTTGTTTATCACTGCCTGGAGTTTCCTTTTTTTTTGGGGGGGGGGTGTTAGGGCCGGTTTAGCTCAGTTGGAAGAGCATCCACCTAGGAACCAGCAAAGTTCTGGCTCAATACCGGCCATCACCAACTTAGCACAATGAGTAGCAGAACTTGGATCTGTGCAGTAAAATGGAGAGCTTATGATAGGTATGGTACTCCGCCTCAGACACGCAAAAAAATCTCTCTGGTCTAGCACTAGTGAAAAGAGGATGACCCCCTTTGCTGTCTGGCTGATATCAACAATAGGCCACTGCTGACTTTTTTTTTTTTCACATGGAACAAAAAAAACAACACAAAAAAACTTGAGGTCAAATTAAGAAATTAGAATGGGAATTAGCTATTAACCTCCCAGTGAGAATGCTGGCTAACACCTTGACACTCGCACATGCATACTTCTGTTTGGTCTGGCTTTGCAAACAGAAATGTATAAAAACATATAGCATATCTTATGCAAGTGTAACATTGTAAGCAAATGGTACTGTGAAAAAATAACACCCGGAAGAAAGAAGTTCAACATCTTGTCCAGTGTGCTTGGTGTAACAAGATACATTTGATCTAGCACACCAGACCAGGTCTTGCCAAGGTCATCAGTGATTGGTCATCTGAGTGGTGACTGGAATTGGCCAAAAAATAGAGAATTAGGCAACAAGGTCCTAACACTTACAACTGGTTGAGTTTTGATCTCACCATACAAGATTAACCATCACCAACATAGCAGTCATTGGTGACTACACTACAACAATACTTCTAGTGGCTAGCTGATGAAACAAATGAGATAAACAAATCCTCAACAGCTATAGTGGAAAATCTGGGAAATTATAGTAATAGATATTTGTTAAGATTCTGTGGCCATTTTTAGGCTGCAGGTGAGAGCACTTTACAGTGGAGATCCTTTGTGACATTAAGTTTGATCTGTTTTGAGTGGAATCCTATGATGCTTGTGTTCCTCAGTGTTAAACAGAATCCTTGTGTGTTGTTCTGTTCGTCTGTGTTAAGCATGAGCAGCTGAACGCCTTTCCACCAAGGCCATTAAATAGTTAACCAACCACATATTCAAGTGTGTTGATTGACCGATTGAATCCATGCAGAGTCTATAAATTTAAGTTGTGACCTCCAGCACCCCTGATACACTGGAATCATTCCAGCTGTACCTCTTCTCTTCAATACTGATTTTGTAATTATTATGGAGGGATGAAGCTTTATACACAGTTTACTGATATGATACTGTTTTATTTTTGTTTTTATTTTATTTTTTTTATTTATTTATTTTTTTTGCAGCTTGTTTCTCTGATGCTAGTCAATGCTAAAGTAGATGAGGTACATATGTATATTTAGGGCCAGTTTAGCTTCATCGATAGAGCATCTGCCTAGGTACCACAAGGTTCTGGGTTTGATACTGACCCTTGCCAACTCAGCTTGGATCTGTGCAGTAAAATACTAAGTATTGTTTTACCTCAGATACGAAAACAATTTTCCTGGTCTAGCACTCATGAAAAGGAGATAGTCTTCCTTGCTGTCCAGCTGATACTGACAATAGGTTACTCCATCGACTTTACTTACTCATGTAAGTATAAGTATTTACAAGTGTAAAGATATAATAAAAATAAAGAAATACCTTGACTTTTAATGATCTCATCTGTTTCAAAAGCACTGAATGACCAATAGTCCAACTTTCTTTATCCATCATAACTATGATTTATAATATTTGTGGTGAAAGTAATTCTAAAATCAAACAAGTGTGGACTCAGCTGATGACAGTGTATCAAATTTCTAAGGTCTACTAGGTCTATTGCCCACTATTTTCATTGTGTGTTGACTGGGTTAATAGGCATCTGTCTTTTTGCTGTGAATAACTTGTATAATGAACATATAATACTGTCATTCTTGTACAGATTTAGACATCTGCTAGTTTGTTATGAGGATTATTTTTAATTTTGCATATCACATGAAAAAAAGACTTCTGATGGTCAAGGTCAACTTGAATGAGATGCTGTTTTTTTCTTTTCTTTCATGAGTGAATTGTATAATAATTAAACAATTCACACTAGGATATGAAATATGTATGTGTGGTTATATATATTGCAATGTGAATATTTTACAATGTGTGTATTCTGAAAGCATCATCATCATCATCATGATATTATAATGTGAATATTTTACAATGTGTGTATTCTGAAATCATCATCATCATCATCATGATATTATAATGTGAATATTTTACAATGTGTGTATTCAGAAATCATCATCATCATGATATTGCAATGCAATGTGAATATTTTACAATGTGTGTGTATTCATTTGTTTGTTTATATATAAACTTCTACTATTTTTCTTGATTGTTATACCTAAATAAGGCCAACTTGTCATTAATATTTAATGGAAGATGGGTATGACACTAAACTGCATCTGATGGTGAGGCTCCATTTCTGGAGATCTGGGTAGTGTGGAGTACCTCTTCATTGTCATTACACCCAGGTGCACTCTGATCCGAAGTGGTAGTACCTGTTAGGATCCTGTATATGGGTTAAATAGTACTGTTTAAGAATTATTCATATCCACTAGGACCATTTGCAAAAAGACCCTAACAACTAAACAACAAATGTAAATATGAAGGTACAATGAACGTAATCAATATTGACAGATAACCTCTAAGCATAAAATAACCCTAGATGGGATAACATGCCATTAAAATCAACCCACACATCTTTAATGAAGAGAACTACTTGTCAATTGTATTCCTATTGTTTAGTTCAATAAACTAGTATATCTATATAATAATTTAAAACAAAAACAAACAAAAAAACCCTGAAAGTTCCCTATGAATATCAAGAAAATTCTTTTATCTACATAAATTATCATTTAACAATGTGTGTATTCTGAAATCATCATCATATTGCAATGTGAATATTTTACAATGTGTGTGTATTCATTTGTTTGTTTATATATAAACTTTTACTATTTTTTACTATGTGTTCAAATGGAAGCCAAACTTTTAAAATAGTCCCCTTAGTGCAATGGCTAATATGCTGGACTTTACATTGTAATGAGTAAGTTCAAACTCCAGTCATGCTGTTACATTCACTTTTGGACTAATACCATTGGAAAAGCTATGAAAGCCCCTCTCATTCCCCATCTATGGGTTAAATAGTATCATTACTGTTCTACAAGGATGGCTTTGGCATTAAGTAACCCACGAAAATTGATATGGCATTAAACAATGAAACCTTTAAAACAATTTACCCTTGAGATGTTTTAGCATGTTTCCAACTGAAACGTTTTGGAGCAATGATCTTGACTTTTCCTCTAAATTGCATCATGTTAGAGGGAACATGTGTAGTGCACTTGTAACCCCATTGAATAATTAAAGTGCAATATATTAGTATAAAATTCTTTTTCAAATTAGGATAAACTTTTATGAAAATATTTTCTAATGTTGCAACAAGCCTATAGGGATCAATTGTTAAAGCTGTATGCAATATCAACATTTCAAATTGGGAATAATATTCACCAAAGAAAATCCCAATTCTGGATAAACAGTCAACAAGGGACAGTCACATTGAAAGTGAATGCTGTGATCCATGAAAATAGTCATCTGACTGTCTATAAAGTTTCCAGAGAGGTAGGAGAGGGGTCTGTAAAAGTTTATGCTACATTTTTAAAAGAAAAACTGAATAAGTCTAATGCTGTCATAATATACAAGGTGTGTCAAAAAAGTATCAAGTTTTTTGTATTTTTTTGACACCTTGTATTCTGAAAAAGAATAACATTCCAATCATTATTTCTTTTCAGAATACAAGGTGTCAAAAAATACCAAGTTTAAAGCTATATTTACCAAGATAGAAATGAAGAATGAATGAGTTTGTTTTTTTTTTTTTTGTTTTTTTTTTTAGAATACAAGGTGTGTAAAAAAAAGTACAAAAAATGTTGATACTTTTTTGACACACCTTGTATTTATATTTACCAACCAGTCTGCATGGATAGGATATGACACAAGGTCAATTTCTTAAACGGTGTTTAACAGGTTTGAATTCAGAGTTTTCATTCTCCTCAACTGGTTACCTTATCAAGGTTAAAGAGCCCTGTCTTCCCTACTATTTACCCATATCTAAATGGAGAATAGTTGGATGCATACTTTTCCTAAGCACGCATATGAAATGCAAACAGCCCCATCCAGGATTTGGATTCTGGTCACCTAGTTCTTCCTATGATGATAATCATTACACCACGTACCTAATATAATTATAATTTTTTTTTTGTGACAAACAAAAGTAGAACTAGGACACAGAAGCTTGTTAATTGTCCTACTCTAGATTTGACCCTGGCAAATTTTCCCTCAAAGCTAAAGTCCACCTTCAGGTTGTTGATTTCAGATGATCAAAAAAAAATGCACTGCATGACATGCATACTATCATTTAAAATGGATGGGAAGATGCAGCATTTCATCCATTTCTCTATTGTATTTTGTTTATACAATGCCTTGTATAATAGAAATGTCAAATTTCCTTGTTTTTCATACTTCAGGAGGTATTTCCTTGAGGCCTGCAGCATTTCTGATTTTGGTTGTTTTTAACATTTTGTTGAATTCATCCTTTGTAAAAATGTTCTAGATTGGTGTTTGGTTAGCTATTAATGACTTCTTGAGTATGTTTATATGTGATTTTTTTTGTGTTTTCAAGCAGACTCTTGAAGTGTTCTTTCTACCTCAGGAGTCTATCTTCTTGGGTGGCAGCTTAGTGATCCAGTATCAGAGATCATTACTACTCAAAATGAGTTTGCTTCTCATTGGGTGCCTCACTCATCTTGTGCCTAAACAAAGTTAAATAATTATAACATTGATTGCTCATTTAAATAAAATTATGAGAAAACAGAAATATCAAATGGAAAAATAAAACAACTCCTGGAAAAATATCATCAGAGTATGAAATTAACATTGTGCTACAAACTGGATTAAATAAGTTTTCATTAAATAGATTTTAACCATTCCGTTATTGTTGACCTACTTAAGAATTCAAATCACTAATAATTATTTTTTTAAATTTACGGTTGAAATATAGATTGAAATTTTTTTAATCCAACTATTTAATGATTTAATGATAAGACAAACATGTCAACAATGAAGTTTTCATAGTTAGCTTCTTGAATGATAACGGTTGGTATTTACCTAACCCATTCATTATGAGTAGCATGTGACACAAGGTGGCAAGTATGCCAGTGAGGCTTGAACTTGCTATTCAGTAGTAATGAATCAGAAAGACTAGCTTGCTAACCATTACACCACAATGGGATGCCCCTTTATTTACCCTACTTGTTTACCACAGGCAGGATGTGACACATAGTTGCAAGTAGGGGGCATCCAGTAAGGATCAAATTTGCTATTCAGTAGTAATAGATCTTCAAGATTAGCTTGCTAATCACGATAGGACACCCTTTGTTGAATGATAGAGGTATGAAAATATTCACCCACTCAAAAGTTAGGCTCCCCCACATTTTATCATGGAATGATTTTATAGATTTTATAAATTTCAATGAAATCAAGTGCTGTTTGTATGATGTCTCATGTGAAAGGCAAAAAAATGCATTACCATGATTTTTACATCAAGGCAGTTACCAATATATAGTATACTCATGCATGGAAAATCCAGTTTGTCATAATAAAGGATTTCATTGTGTGACTCTGCTTGGACAAAGTAGAGTTTTTCTAACCTAAACTCTAACATAGTATAATACTGAGGTGAAGAATTAGTGACAATCAACATTGGAAGATTATTAGCATGCATAGTATTAGCTTGTCTCATAGACAAATTGGTAAGTACAGTGATGCTGATAGCTTTTTGATTTAGTGTATCCTGGGATGCATATATTTGCTTTTAATGAGTCCCAGAGAAATTTGATGAGTCCCAACTAAAGTTTCTTAATAAATTGTAGGGTTTTTATTTATAATCTGGGGAGACAATTAAAACCATCTAACTCCTACCTTGTAACGTATCCTGTGTAATTAATTTCTAAGAAACTATTGAAATGGTGGGGGGAAATAAAGACAAATACTGGGACGCATGGATATGATTTTACTCTGTCCGGGACGAGGGACACGTTCCTATCAGCATCTCTGTAGGTAGCTCAACATAAGCCAAATAGTAATCAGTTATCTGGTACAAAAGTGTACAACAACAGTTGATGTAAAGAATAGGTGATGAAGTGGATGATTAAGAAAAAATAATTGTGATGACAGGTTGATTGTGAGACTTTCCAGAAAAGAACCCTAGTCAACAAGTTGCATTCAATGGCATATCAATTCTAGAAGTTCCTTAACCACTGTTAAAATAAAGCTAAAGGCTTGTAGTCTTGCTTCATGGCATATCAATTCTAGAAGTTCCTTAACCACTGTTAAAATAAAGCTAAAGGCTTGTAGTCTTGCTTCATGGCATATCAATTCTAGAAGTTCCTTAACCACTGTTAAAATAAAGCTAAAGGCTTGTAGTCTTGCTTCATGGCATATCAATTCTAGAAGTTCCTTAACCACTGTTAAAATAAAGCTAAAGGCTGTAGTCTTGCTTCATGGCATATCAATTCTAGAAGTTCCTTAACCACTGTTAAAATAAAGCTAAAGGCTTGTAGTCTTGCTTCATGGCATATCAATTCTAGAAGTTCCTTAACCACTGTTAAAATAAAGCTAAAGGCTTGTAGTCTTGCTTCATGGCATATCAATTCTAGAAGTTCCTTAACCACTGTTAAAATAAAGCTAAAGGCTTGTAGTCTTGCTTCATGGCATATCAATTCTAGAAGTTCCTTAACCGCTGTTAAAATAAAGCTAAAGGCTTGTAGTCTTGCTTCATGGCATATCAATTCTAGAAGTTCCTTAACCACTGTTAAAATAAAGCTAAAGGCTTGTAGTCTTGCTATGACATATCCAATAACCATTTTTTCATTCAAAGATACATGCAGGAATGTTTACAGTTGTGTAATGGCAGAATTAGTTGGAATGTTTGCTCTTGGAAAAGGTTCACTGGTTTGATGTGATTAAAGCAAGAGCTTTAATATGGTGTGCAAGGGGGAACAGAATATCATTAATACAACATCCAAGAAAAGGTTCCATTTGGTGTTTTCTTAGTTATGACCTAAGTTAGCTGCTTATATATATTTACCAACCCCTCTGCACGAGTAGAATGTGACACATGGTCAATTTTTTTAGCAGAGTTTAACAGGTTTGAATTCAGAGTTTTCCTATTTCTAGACTTAGCTGCTTATAGGCTGCTAACTCTACCTCATGATATTGTAAGGTAACCTCAATGCCAAAGGTCAGCAATAACTGAATGGTTAAAATGCATCTGATGAAAACTTATTAAATCCAGTTTGTAGGCCAATGTTCATTTTATACTCTGACTTTTTTTCAGAGTTTTTTTTTTTTTTTCATTTTTTCATTTGATATTTCCATTTTTCTCAATTCTATGAGCATGTTCTTGAAAAGTTAACATACCATATTTTGATGATCACCCACTATCAGTATTAATGGGTGACAATACCCAAAGGGAATGTCTGCAGCGTATCGTCATTACTTTCTTCCATGGTCTACAAGAAGTTTTGATCTTAACCCAATAAAACATTTATATAGAAGTTTAATAAACATTATGACACAAATATTTGGAAATTGTCATTCATATGAATAGTGCTATATCACACATTGACATTTTCTTGTACAACAAGCCAAAGAACATGCAAATAATTGTGATTATGTGCAGTATACTAATAAACATGCAAAATTACAGATATGTTTTCCAGCAACATTGTGCCATAAACTGCCTTTCTTACAAAGTTGCCATTAATATACACATTTTTGGTATGTTAGATTGTCATGAGAATTGTGGTTTTGGCTTTAGTGGCCAAAACTGATTCTTATAATATTTAGAAGGCTTCAGAGAAACCTCCAAACATAGGTGAATATACATAATATAATCCAAACAAAGAGGTACAATATAACAACATACAGACTTTATTGTCTGAGCACATGGAAATGAAATATATAACAAGATGCAAACAGTTTAGGACAATGTCTTTGGGAGTAAGACTCTTTCTTACTTCGCAAGCAATTTGTCCTAACTGTTTGCATTTTCTTGGTTATATATTTCATGTTCCATGTGATCAGACAATAAAGTCTGTATTGTTGTTATATTGTACGCTCTTGTTTGGATTATTATTATGTAATATATTCACCTTTTTGGAGGTTTCTCTGAACCTTCTAAGCATATTTATAAGAAGTCAGTTTTGGCCACTAAAGTCCCAAAAACCACACATCTCATGACAATGCTAACATACGCAAAAATGTGTATATTTAATGGGCAACTTTGTAGAAAGGCAGTTTATGCACAATGTTGCTGAAAACATATCTAATTTGGCATTGTTTATTAGTATACTGCACATAATCACAAATTATTTGCATGTTCTTTTGGCTGTTGTAGGACAAGAAAATGTCAATGTGTGATATAACGCCACTATTCATATGAATGACAATTTCCAATATTTGTGTCAAATGTTTATTAAACTTCTATCATAATTGTTTTATTGGGTTAAGATCAAAACTTCTTGTAGACCATGAAGAAAGTTAATGAGCGATACGATGCAGACATTCCCTTTGGGTATTGTCACCCATTAATACTGATAGTGGGTGATCCATCAATATGGTATGTTAACTCTTCAAGAACATGCTGCATAGAATTGAGAAAAATGGAAATATCAATGAAAAAATGAAAAAAAAAAAAAAAACCTCGAAAAAAAGTCAGAGTATAAAATGACCATTGGCCTACAAACTGGATTTAATAAGTTTTCATCAGATGATTTTAACCATTCAGTTATTGCTGACGCTTTGGGCCATTGAGGTTACCTTTTACAATATCATGAGGTGAGGTTAGCAGCCTTAATAAGCAGCTAATCTAAGAAATAGGAAAACTCTGAATTCAAACCTGTTAAACTCTGCTAAAAAAATTGACCATGTGTCACATTCTACTCGTGCAGAGGGTTGGTAAATATATATAAGGCAGCTAACTTAGGTCATAACTAAGAAAACACGCAAATGGAACCTTTTTCTTGGATGTTGTATTAATGATATTCTGTTTCCCTTGCACACCATTTTAAAGCTCTTGCTTATATCACATCAAAAGCAGTGAACCTTTTCCAAAGCAAACATTCACTAATTCTGCATTACACAACTGTAAACATTCCTGCATGTATCTTTGAATGAAAATGGTTATTGGATCTGTCATGAAGCAAGACTACTAAGCCTTTAGCTTTATTTTTAACAGTGGTTTAAGGACTTCTAGAATTGATATGCCATGAAGCAAGACTCAAGCCTTTTAAGCTTTATTTTAACAGCGTTAAGGAACTTCTAGAATTGATATGCCATGAAGCAAGACTACAAGCCTTTAGCTTATTTTAACAAGTGGTTATGGAACTTCTAGAATTGTATGCATGAAGCAAGACTAGCAAGCCTTTAGCTTTATTTTAACAGTGGTTAAGGAACTTCTAGAATTGATATGGCATGAAAGCAAGACTACAAGCCTTTAGCTTTATTTAACAGTGGTTAAGGACTTTGCTTAGAATTGATATGGCGCATGAGCTAAGAACTACAAGCTTTAGTTTATTTTAAACAGTGGTTAGGAACTCTAGAATTGATATGGCCAATGAAGCAAAGATACAAGCTTTAGCTTTATTTTAACATGGTAAGGACTTCTAGAATTGATATGGCCATGAAGCAAGACTACAAGCCTTTAGCTTTATTTTAACAGTGGTTAAGGAACTTCTAGAATTGATTATGGCATGAAGCAAGACTGCAGCTTAGCTTTAATTTAACAGTGTTAAGGAACTTCTAGAAATTGATATGCCATTATGGCAACTTGTTGAGCTAGGGTTCTTTTCTGAAAGTCTCACAATCACCTGTCATCACAAATTAGTTTTTCTTAATGCATCGCACTTTCATCGACTATTCTTTACATCAACTTTTTGTTGTACACTTTTGTACGCGATAACTGATTATATTTGGCTTATGTTGAGCTACCTAGCAGAGATGGCTGATAGAACGTTGTCCTCGTCCGGACAGAGTAAAATCATATCCATGCGTCCCGTATTTGTTTTATTTCCCCCAACATTTTCAATAGTTTCTTAGAAATTAATTATTTACACAGGATCACGTTAGCAGGTAGGAGTTAGATTGGTTTTAATGTCTCCCCAGATTATAAATAAAAACCCTACAATTTATTAAGAAACTTTAGTGGGACTCATCAAATTTCTCGGGACCTCATTAAAAAGCCAATATATGCATCCAGGATACAGCTAAAATCAAAAAGCTATCAGCATCACTGTACTTACCAATTTGTCTATGAGACAGCTAATACTATGCATGCACTAATAATCTTCAATGATTGATTGTCACTAATATTCACCTCAGTATTAATACTATGTTAGAGTTTAGGTTAGAAAAACTCTACTTTGTCGCAAGGCAGAGTCACAGCAATGAAATCTTTATTCATAGACAAACTGGTTTTCCATGCATGAGTATACTATATATTGTAACTGCCTTGATGTAAAATCATGGTAATGGCATTTTTTTGCCTTCACAATGAGACATCATACAACAGCACTTGATTTCCATTTTTTTCGGAAAATTTCATAAAATCTGATAAAATCAATTCCAATGATAAGAAATGTGGGGAGCCTAAACTTTTTGAGTGGGTGAATAATTTTCAATACCTCTATCATTCAACAAAGGGTGTTTCCTATCGTGAATTAGGCAAGGCTAATCTTGAAGATCTATTCTACTGAATAGGCAAATCTTGATCCTTACTGGATGCCCCTACTTGCAACTATGTGTACAGTCCTTGCCTGTGGTAAACAGTAGGGTAAATAAAGGGGGCATCCCATTGTGTGTAATGGTTAGGCAAGACTAGTCTTGCTGATTCAATTACTACTGATAGCAAGTTCAAGCCTGCACTGGCATACTTGCCACATGTGTCACATGCTAAGCTCATAATGAATGGGGTTATGGTAAATACCAACGTTATCATTGCAAGAAGGCTACTATGAAACTCATTGTTGACCATGTTTGTCTATCATTAATCATTAAATAGTTTGGTTAAAAATTTCAATCCTATATTTCACCGTAAATTTAAAAAAATAAATTATTAGTGATTTGAATTCTTAGTAGGTCATCAATAACGGAATGGTTAAAATCTATTTAATGAAAACTTATTTAATCCATTTGTAGGCACAATTTAATTTCATACTCTGATGATATTTTTCCAGGAGTTGTTTTTATTTTTCCATTTGATTTTCTGTTTTTCTCATATTTTATTTAAATGAGCAATCGTGTCAATGTTATAATTATTTAACTTTGTTTAGGCACAAGAATGAGTGAGGCCCCATGGAAGCAAACTCATTTTGAGTAGTAATGAATCTCTGATACTGGATCACTAGCTGGCCACCCAAGAAGATAGACTCCTGAGGTGAAAGAACACTTCAAGAGTCTGCCTTGAAAACACAAAAAATCAGCATATAAACATACTCAGAAGACCCCCCCCTCATTAATTAGTAACGCAAACACCAATCTGGAGAACATTTTTCAAAGGATGAATTTCAACAAATGTTAAACAACCAAAAATCAGAATGCTGCAGCTCAGGAAATACATCTCCCTGAGTATGAAAGAACAAGGAAATTTGACATTTCTATTATAGCAAGGCAGTCGTGTATAAAATGACAAAATAGCAATAGAGACAATGGATGTAAATGCCTGCATCTTGCCCCATCTCATTTTAAAGTGAACGATAGTATTGACATGTACTGCTGTGGCAATTGTTTCTTTTTGAGTCATCTGTATCACAACATGAGGTGGCCCTTTAGCGTTGAAGGGAAACCTTGTTGCCAGGGATCAGAATCTAGAGTAAGGCACATTAAGTCTGATGCTTACTGTTCTTCTTATATCTACTGTTTGTACCACAATACATAAAAATTATATTAGATAAATTAGGTAACGGTTGGTTAGATGACTAATCATCGATAAGGATAAAAACAGGGTGAGCAAGGTTTCAGGCATCCATTTCACGAGGTGATTTCAGAATACCAATCCTGGATGGGGCTGTTTGCATTTCATATGCGTGCTTAGGAAAAGTATGCATCCAACTATTCTCCATTAGATATGGGTAATAGTAGGGAAGAGCAGGGCATCTTTTATAACCTTGATAAGGTAACCAGTTGAGGGATGAAACTCTGTTCAACACCCTGTTAAACACCGTTTAAGAATTGACAGCTGTGTCATAGTCCTATCCATCGCAGACTGGGTTGGTAAATATAATACCAGGTGTGTCAAAAAGTATCACATTTTTTTGTACTTTTTTTTACACACCGCTTGTAATTTCTGAAACGCATTAAAAAAAACAAAAAAAAAAAACAACTCCATTCATTCTGTCATTTCTATCTTGGGTAAATTATAGGCTTTAAACTTTGGTATTTTTTTGACACGCTTGCTATTGCTGAAAGAAATGAATGATTTGGATATCGTATATCCGTACTTTTTCAGTAATTGCAAGTGTTGCAATACAAAAAACTTGATACTTTTTTTGCCAACACACCTTGTATATTATGACAGCATATTAGACTTATCAGTTTTTTATCTGTGTTAAAAATGTAGCATACACTTTTCAGACCCCTCTCCTACCTCTCTGAACTTTATAACAAGTTCAGAATGACTATTTTCATGGATCACAGCATTCAGCTTTTCAATGTGAACTGTCCCTTGTTGACTGTGTATCCAAAATTGGGATTTTCTTTGGTGAATTATTATTCCATTTGAAATGTTGATATTGCATAGAGCTTTACAATGATCCCTATAGGCTTGTTGCAACATTAGAAAATATTTTCATAAAAAGTTTATCCTAATTTGAAACAAAGAATTTTATACCCTAATATATTTGCACTTTTTAAATTATTCAATGGGGTTACAAGTGCAGCTACACTGTCGCCTCTAACATGATGCATTTAGAGAAAGTCAAGATCATTGCTCCAAAACGTTTCAGTTGGAACTGCTAACATCTCAGGTAAATTGTTTAAAGGTTGTCATTAGTTAAATGGCCATATCAATTTTCGTGGGTTACTTAATGCAAAGCCATACTTGTAGAAACAGTAATGATACTATTGTACCCATAGATGGGGATGAGCAGGGGCTTTCATAGCTTTTTGCCAATGGTATCTAGTCCAAAAGTGATGTAAGCAGCATGACTGGAGTTTGAACTTACTCATTACAATGTAAGTCAGCAATTAGGCATTGCACTAAGGGACTATTTTTAAAAGTTTTGGCTCCATTTGAACACATAGTAAAATAGTAAAAGTTTTATATATAAAGCAAACAAATGAATACAAACACATTGTAAAATAATTGCACATTGCACATATGATATGATTTCAGAATACAGCACATTGTTAAATGATAATTTATGTAGATAAAAGAATTTTCTTGATATCATAGGGAATTCAGGGTTTTTTGTTTGTTTTATTGTTTTAAATTATTATATAGATTACTAGTTTATTGAACTAAACAAATAGGAAATACAATTGACAAGTAGTTCTTCTCAATTAAAGATGTGTGGGTTGATTTTAATGGCAGTGTTATCCCATCTAGGTTATTTTATCGCTTAGAGGTTATCTGGTCAATATTGAATTACGTTCATTGTATACCCTCTTTCCTTCATATTTACATTTGTGTTTAGTTGTTAGGCGTCTTTTTGGCAAATGGTCCTAGTGGATATGAAGTAATTCTTAAACCGCTACTATTTAACCATATAAGGATCCTAACAGGTACTCACTTCGGATCAGAGTGCACCTGGGTGTAATGACAATGAATGAGGTACTCCACACTACCAGATCTCCAGAAATGAGCCTCACCATCCGATGGCAGTTAGTGTCATACCATCTTCCATTAAATATTAATGACAGTTGGCCTTATTTAGGTATAACAATCAAGAAAAATAGTAGAGTTTATATATAAACAACAAATGAAATTACACACAACATTGTAAAATATTCAACATTGGCATTGCAATATCATGATGATGATGATTTCTGATAGCACACTTGTAAATTCACTTATAGATTCATGATTGATCGGATGATGATGATTTCGAATACACACATTGTAAAGGTATTCAGCATTATATATCAATGATGATGAATGATGGCTTTCAGAATAGCACACATTGTAAAATATTCACATTGGCAATATATTACACCACACATACATATTTCATATCCAGTGTGAATTGTTTAATTATTATACAATTCACTCATGAAAGAAAAGAAAAAAACAGCATCTCATCAAGTTGACTGACCATCAAAGTCCTTTTTTCATGTGAATGCAATTAAAAATAATCTCATACAAACTAGCAGATTGTCTAAATCTGTACAAGAACTGACAGTATTATATGTTCAGTTATACAAGTTATTCACAGCAAAAAGAACAGATGCCTCATTACAGTCAACACATCATGAAATAGTGGGCAATAGACCTGTAGAACCTTAGAGAATTGATACAGCTGTCATCAGCTGAGTGCCCACACTTGTTTGATTTTAAAATTACTTTCCACGCACAAATATTTATAAATCATAGTTATTGATGATAAAGAAACAGTATGGAAGCCTCTTGCTCATTAGGTGCTTTTGAAAACAGATGTGATCCATTAAAAAGTCAGGTATTTCGTTATTTATTTTAGTAAGGGAGGTGCACTGATCGTTGTTTACACTTGTAAATACTTATACTTACATGAGTAAGTAAAGTCGATGGAGTAACTATTGTCAGTATCAGCCTGGAAGGCAAGGAGACTATCTCCTTTTTGCATGAGTGCTAGACCAGGAAATTGTTTTCGTTCTGAGGTTAAAGCACATACTTAGTATTTTACTGCAACAGATCCAGCTGAGTTTGGCAAGGGTCAGTATCAAACCCAGAACCTTCGTGGTACTAGGCAGATGCTCTATCGATCGAAGGCTAACTGGCCTAAATATACATATGTACCTCATCTACTTTTAGCATTGACTAGCATCAAAGAAACAAGCTGCAAATAAAAATAAATAAAAAATAAAATAAAAACAAAAACAAAACAGTCATATATCAGTACACTGTGTATAGAGCTTCATCCCTCGCATAATAATTACAAAATCAGTAATTGAAGAGAAGAGGGTACAGCTGGAATATTCCAGTGTATAGGGTGCTGGAGGTCACAATTAAATTTATAGACTCTGCGTGATTCAATCGGTCAATCAACACACTTGAATGTGTGGTTGGTTAACTATTTAATGGCCTTCGGTGGAAAGGCGTTCAGCTGCTCACTGGCTTAACACAGACGAGACAGAACAACACACAAGGATTCTGTTAACACTGAGGAACACAGCATCCATAGGATTCCACTCAGAACATGATCAAACTTAATGTCACAAGGATCTCTCACTGTAAAATGTGCTCTCACCTGCAGCCTAAAAATGGCCACAAGAATCTTAACAAATATCTATTACTATAATTTCCAGATTTTCCACTATAGGGCTGTTGAGGATTTTTTTTGTTTTTTTTATCTCATTTGTTTCATCAGCTAGCCACTAGAAGTACTTTTGTAGTGTAGTCAACGCAGTGAGCTGTTGTTGTGATGGTTAATCTGTATGGTGAGATCAAAAACTCACCAGTTGTAAGTGTTAGGACCTTGTTGCCTAATTCTTCTATTTTTTGGTCCGATCTTCGTCACCCACTCAGATGCCAATCAACTGATGACCTTGGCAAGACCTGGTCCTGATGTGCTAGATCCAAATGTATCTTGTTACACCAAAGCACACTGGGGACAAGATGTTGAAGCTTCCTTTCTTCCGGTTATTTTTTCACAGTACATTTGCTTAGCATGTTACACTTGCATAGATATTGCTATATGTTTTTATACATTTCTGTTTGCAAAGCCAGACCAAACAGAGTATGCATGTCGAGTGTCAAAGGTGTTAGCCGCAATTCTCACTGGGAGTTAATAGCTAATTCCCATTCTAATTTCTTAATTTGACTCTCAAGTTTTTTTGTGTTTGTTTTTTTTGGTTCCATGTGCAAAAAAAAAAAAGTCAGCAGTGGCCTATTGTTGATATCAGCAGACAGCAGCCGGGGGGTCATCCTCTTTCACTAGTGCTAGACCAGAGAGATTTTTTTTTGCGTGTCTGAGGCGGAGTACATAACCTATCATAAGGGCTCTCCATTTTTACTGCAGCGATCCAAGTTCTTGCTACTTCATTTGCTAAGTTGTGATGGCCGGTTTGAACGCACAGAACTTTGCTGGTTCCTAGGTGGATGCTCTTCAAACTGAGCTAAACGGCGGCCCTAACACCCCCCCCCAAAAAAAAGGAAACTCCAGGGGGCAGTGATAAACAAAAAACTTCTTTAAGATTGATTTTAATGGCATGTTAACCTGTCAGGGTTATTTTATGCTAGAGGTTAAAGAATCACATTCAATATTTACATGTTTTTGCACATGTCGCTTTCAAATATAAATATTTTAAACAGATCTACTTGACCCATAGATTGGAGCCTAACAGGTATTCACTTTGAGTCAGAGTGTAATGGCAATGAAGATGTGCTCCACACTACCCAGAACTGGAGCCTCACCATCAGATTGCAGTTTAGTGTCATACCCAGGACATCCTTTCAAGGAACACGGTGTATTCTAGCACTGCCAACAAGGTCAAAAAATTCTTAGAGGGAATTAACAAGTCTATATAAGTTTAGAAGGGTGTTATAGCCATTCACTTAACCAAAGAAAACTATCAATAATAAACAAAGAAATCTTTTCAAAAATCTTTCCAAAGAGTTATACTGATTTTGATTTCAAGCATAAATCTCATTTGTTGACTTTTAAATTCATACAAAATCCAAGTGAAGAGATATCCAATATAATAATCGGACTATTGACCTTAAGGCACCCTTTTTGATCTCAATTAAGAAAGGACGTTTTTTCATTTACACAGTCAATATCCGGTTGTTTTAAAACAGACGATTTTTTCAATTTTTTAAAATTATAAACTAACCTCCACCCTACCCCTAGCAACAACGCGGATATTGACGTGTAAATGAAAAAACATGTCCTTTCTTAATCGAGATCCAAAGGGGGTCCTTAAGGTCATATGGTCCCAATAATCAACAAATGAAACAAGGGTTATAATTTACTAAAAATTGGTGGAAAGTTGTACATCCATCTAATTTGACCAGCTGCATTGCAGCATGGAGCTATTTGTTATCTAAATAGAATTAAGAATTATTTAGATATTTATTAATAATGATAATAGTTAATATAGAAATTTATTTTCAGGTATACTGGAAATTCTATTGAGCATGCTGTTATAGCTTACTTGCAGTACATGAAAATTTTTGCAGCTTCTGTAAAGCCTAAATTTAAATACAAGGATAATAAAGGTTGAGGAAAATTTATGATTTAAAAAGTGAAAAATGAATGTTCCATTCATAATGAAAGAGTGTCAGTAAATAAATCAATTGAGCCACTGAAAAACTTAAGCAGGTAAAAATTACCTTTGCTGCTTCAATATCTTGTAATTAAATTTAAGAATTAAAAAAAAAAAATGATATAGAAATAGGTCAAGAAAAAATAAAAAAATAAAACTAGATTTTAATAACAAACTTCTACTTTTCTTCTGATGAGTTGACAAAGCTAGTCAATTTCATCCACACATGTTTTTAATATTATGAAACTGGAGCTTTTAGTTTAATAGGTTTTAAATCTTCACTTTCATGGCATATAAATAACTTGGTTTAAAAAAATAAAACATTAAAAATAAAAAAATAACATACGCAAATTATAATTCTATTTACCCAATAATTATTTCATAAAACACGTGAAACATGTAAAGCAATTGGAGAGAAAGGCTCTTTTTCCTAAACATGGCATGTATTTTTTTTAAAAACTACAATAAACTAAATAAAAACGGGAAAACATTATGGAAATAGAATCCGACCAACCAAATCAGTTTTTTTCGTTTTGTTTTTTTTAGAGGCATTTAACTATTCCATGCATTTTCTTGACTATCAATTTTTTTCTATTTTAACACTCAGTAAGATCCTTCCATAGAGGTCAACATTAAGGCCAATTTCTTTCATTAAAAAATCTTTGACGGTTTGGCTTGAATGTTCTTAAGTGAAATTCAATAATAAAACACGTTAGAAAAACATTTAGTGAGAAATTACACAATTTGCTTCGATTCAAGAACTATCTATCAATATACAGCAGAAAATATTAAATTTTAACAAGTTGTTGGCGGTGAGAGAACGTCACACAAAGTTAAAAACCAATATTGACTTGAATAATCCTTAACTTACAAAAACACATCACTTAGGATGTTTTTTAATGTAAAATATTGTGTAGCGTTGTTAAACTGGTCAAAATTATCTTATTTTTACGCAAGGAAAACCATAAGTTAACGGAAAAATATTCGGATAAATCAAGCGATATGATTTTAAATCTAATTAGACTACTTTATTCCTGTTCTGAGAACAGTGTTCTCTAAAAATATTTAAGTGTTACTGTTTTTAGCTTTGGCATTTTGTGCAATGTGCAGATAAGTAAATTTAATGATTTTTAAAAATACAAATGTGAAAATTAGATGATATAGTCATGTCTAAAATTATCAAGAAGTTTTTGAAAATTTATTAGATAAATTAAATTGATCTTTATTTTTTAGAAATAGCGACGAAGGTTTTAGCACAAAAAAAAACAAAAAAAACATTTACTTTCGTGTGCAAAATGTGAGATATTCCAAACGGTAAATTTTTACGATAAATGACTGGGCTGTTTGGATAAAAATCAACACAAGTAGTTTTACTATATTTTATGGAAAAATGAAAATAAATTCTAAATTTAGAAAACGAACAGCATCTATAGAATTAATAATAAATCTTGTTTGAAATTTAATTCCAAAGTTACTGAATAAAAAGATTGATTCATCAAAAGTTGTCTGCACAAAAGATTCATTCTGTCAAATTTGAAAAAAAAGAAAGCTGCTTGATAATTGTTTAAAACATTTTTTTAAAGTAATTCAAAAATAGAAATACTACTAAAAAAATTCATTAAGTGAGTCTCATTAAAATTTACTGTATAAAAATTAATTGAATATTTTTTCATATTAATTTATCGTGGAGTATACGAACTCACTTACTTGACAAATAAGACAAGAGCAATAAAAACTCGACATCAAATTAAATATGAGCGTGATCAGAGAAAAACCCCATTAAACCCCTTATTCAAAAAAACAGGTATGGTGGTTATGTGAATGCAAATAAGAGTAAAATGAAATTATATTAGTTAAACAAACCTAAAGCGAGTGTAATATTGGTAAAACAAGTTTTATCCAGAACCATAGTGACACACCGCTAGGAATTTATTTGGCATTTAGTGCTAGTGTAACCATACAACAAATGATTTCTTAAAAGTATAATTTGAAAAAACATTTTTTTTTTTTCATTTCAGTCATTGTCGAACTAAATGTCAAAAAGAGCTGATGTTCTTACTCTTTTCTAACCAATTAATGTCAGTTGTTTGCATCTTTTAAAAATAGATACCTTTTTATAGCTTAATCTCACAATTATCTTTATAGCAATATCACGTGGGTAGCTGATAAATTTACTTGTTAATTTGAATCTAAGCAAATGATTTAGCTCAAAAACCAAGTTTTTTTTGTTTATTTATTAGGTTCTATTACTTATATATAATAATATATTTATATATATTATATTATTATATGTTCTGTTTCTCAAGCAATACAACATGTAGGTTCGTCAAATTATAACACCGATTTTAAATTTGGTATTAATCAGGCATGACTTATTTTATTACTAAATAACAATAAACAGACGAAACAGGTTTGTTTGGTTTCTTAAATTTCGTTATAAAAAGATAAAAAAGAAAGATAACTTCAATGTGTTTCGCAGCAAATTACATAAAACAAATCCTAACGGTTGTATTTATTAAATTCATTGACTAAAATTAAATACAAGAATTATCAACATTGCAGTTGAGATTCAATCAGGCTTGCCAAAAATTACGAGTATGTTTCTTCTGAACAGGATTTATTCAACATTTAAACATTAGGCATAAATCTTTTCGGTGTTACTGAAAAAATAAAAAAATTCTTGGGGAAAAAGTGTTGGGATGGGGGTCTTTTAAAAAAACTAATAAACAAATTGTTCAAAAAAAGGTTTCGACAGTAAACACTACAAAATTCACTGACTTGAAGGTCAAAGTAAAAAATCTTAATTTGAGAAATAAATGTAATTGTAGTAAAATCAATGGAGAAGAAATAAAAAACAAAACCAAACAATAAAAAAAAAAAAGACTTACTCTTCTGGGACTGGTGTACTGGTCGCCGCCCATAAAGCCATAACGATCAACATTCCGTACGGGAGGAACACCATTTTGTTTATTGTTAGATGTAAAAGATTCATCTTAGGTGAATGTTTGTCGACATTATTGTCATCATCTTCTTCCCTTCAGTTGCCCTCCCTCAACGATGTTGGTCGTCTGGTCGTGCGTTGGCCATTCCTTTATTTTACACTATATATATATATATGTGTATATATATATATATATATATATATATATTTAATCAATGAGTGGGGTGTTCTTATTGTTGCAACTTGTCTCGGTATCAATTTTATCGTAGAAAAAAACGATTAATTCTCAGTTAACATAAGAAAACTGAACGATCCAACAAAACCTTAGATTAATATTGTCTGAATCCGTTAAAATGAGGTAAAAAAATGTGAATAAAAGTGCAATTACTAAAGCAGTTCACTTAGTTGCAGCAGGTGATATCCATAATTTATAAAGAAAATGTCTTTTTACATATCACATGGATAAGAAAAAGACTTTGCAATTAAAATGATGTGTGACATATCACAACTATAAGCACGTTTTAACTTACGTGTGGTTATCATTTAGCAATGAAGGTGAATATTAACTGTATCTGTGTACATTGCACAATAATACATGGCTGCATGCAATGTAATGAAGGCATGTAAGAATCCAAAGAATGAGCTCCCGTAAAAGCTTGACACGAACAACTGCAATGCCACTTTACTAATTAATCTGATTGATATTAATGATCCATTATGAAATTTCCTTTCGTTAATTAATTACTTTACTATTTGTTTTACTTGTTCATGTACCTTTCCCCCTTATTTACCCAAACAGAAGAGGGGAGGTAAATATAACTTTAAAAAAAAATCAACAGTATTTGTTTATCCGAAAATATGAAGACATTTGTTGTTGATTTTGTGTTTCAATTATGGGTAATTTAGCCCTGTTGTTACCACCTTTTGATTATGTCATTTTTTTTATCAACGTTTCTTTTCTTCATCGTTGTGGTTGACCAACATTTCAGCGGAAGTCGAGATTTCTTATCTGCGCATGTTTTCTAGTCTCGATTTTTTAGTGTTCAGTTTACGTGGCGATGGCCATTGGAAAAAAACAATTTTGTCAATAATTTACCCAGCTGTCATTATAAATTCGTCTTAAAAATATTAAAAATAGGAATAAACATTGTTAATGACTTTAAATTTTTGATCAGATTATTATTAAACATGAAATATGTTTCCGTAGACTAACCGGAGCTATTTCCTGTAAGTTTTGACTTCTACGGATGAACAACTTTGCACAATCTGTATAAATTTGAACACCTGATGCTATATCAAATTAATTTAGTCACATTATAAATCGTTAAAATTTGAAGAAACTAAATTTTCTAATTGCAAAAACTATATTTAGTA
Organism: Doryteuthis pealeii; assembly: GCA_023376005.1. Classification (NCBI taxonomy): domain Eukaryota; kingdom Metazoa; phylum Mollusca; class Cephalopoda; order Myopsida; family Loliginidae; genus Doryteuthis; species Doryteuthis pealeii. Next base: position 31,488 of record JALAJA010000231.1, on the reverse strand, counting down.
TAATTTTCAAGCCACTTAAATAGTATTATATCACAATCTTATACCCTGCTAGGCTTTCATAGGAATTCACTGATGGACTGGAGTCGCTGTCGTAGACAAATCACTACCATGCAAAACCTTTTTCAGTAAAAAAAAATAGATCGCCGATGCACTTTAATATAAAGTGTACAATCGCACATTATAGAAAAATTCCTCCGTATTTAGATTCATACTATCCTAAAATAATACCAAAAGTTTAAAATTTTAAAATTAGTTCAATAGTAGTAGTAATCAGTGTCTAAGTGACATCATAAAGTAGTGCGTCACATCATAAAGTAGTTTGTATGTTTGCGCGTGTCGCATTCTGAGCCTACTACAGTGTGTGGAACTCAGACTTCGTTGAAGTTGTACATTTTTTTTTTAAAGTATTGGTTGATTTTTTAAGCGTTTCTACCGACTTTGATGATTCGATTGTACGAATTAATAGTACGATCGAGCCTTGTCTGATCGCTTTACACATCTGATCACGGAATTTTTAGGACCAGATGCGAGAATCGCGATAGATACAAGAAATGGCGACTGCGATGAGTGCTCCAAGCAAGAGAAAGGTCGAGCCAGCGCTGGTGGGAAGGTTTGTATTGTACATATCAAATCTAATATCATATGTAACCGTGAATATGCCATTAATTACTGGTTGTTTTGAAAGAAAAATTAATTGAGAAATATAGTATTTGCATGTAGATATTAGAAGTGTCCTTGAAATCTAATTATTGGCTCAATGTCTAACATCACCTGAGTTGTCTGTCTCCTGCCATTTATCCACGAGGAGAAGTTGATTCTATCTATTGATGATAATAAGGTTTGTAGCAAGGTAATTTTTTGTTGTGTGCCTGTAAAATAGTAAAAAAAGATAGTCCAATTCCGTAAAACATTATTGTGCCTTTTTTTCTCTACAAGCTATTATGCATAAATTAGGTTGAATCTCGCCGATTTTATGAAGCCCCGTTATGGCGCGTAGTGCATATTCGTTGCAGTGGTCACAAAATCGGGGCCTCATTTTACACATTGGAAATTACTACAAACTCAACCGCCGATTATTTGACTACTTGCCTACTTTTAAATTTCCAATAGTTTTATTTTTATGTATTCCTTTTTATTGATCTCCAGTGAGCATTTAATATTTCCTTCAAGAATCTGTCGCTTATCTATGCACTTAAGTTAATATCTAATGCTTCTCTCTTTTGTTTTTGAAATAAAACATTGTCATTTTTGAGTCTTTAAAAAAGTGTATAGATTACTGTATACTTTGAATCAGTCATTCTGCTGTGGTTTTTCTGTATTTAGGCTTACCTTTTTTTTAAAAAGTAAATAAGTTCCCTTTTTTAAAAAAAAAGAATTCTTTTATTAAATAACCAACTAAATGTTTTGAAAATATAAATTGTTATTGTTTTATTTTTTATGCTATTGTTAATGTGACTAAAAATACTTGCTATGTTTAATCATTTCAACCTTTCTGAACTCGGACACTTTTTTTCTTCTTTATTTTATTAATTTATTTTATAAATTATTAAAATAACCTATTTGTTTAAACTTGGTATTAAAAATAAAAAAACAACATGTGAATTGTTCCACCATTTTATTTCTAGCTATAAAACACGTTCAGTTAGTATTTTTCTGTCAGAAGAAGTCAATTTTTGTAACTGACATTTAGGAATTTTAAACTCTTGAATATCTGGTTCTTTATCTCTTGTCATTAAGAATGTACCTTGATTTTTTAACGGATTATTCCAACTTTTCATTGCATTCCTTTTTTTCATAACAGACGCTAAAAAAAAAAAAATTTCAGAGCATTTTAATCAAAAAATATTTAAAAGATATATTTTTAAAGAAAATATATTAATCAGGTTAGCTTTTTACAAAAACGAAAACTTCGATTTGATTAGCTAATCGTACGAAGGAGCTTTTATTTTTTTTTTAATTGCCTTTTCGTCATTTATTTTTAAATAAAAGAATTGGTGGTATTAGCGTTACAATATTTAGTTATTTTTCTTTTTCCTTTGTTAATCATAACTTTATTTATTTATTTTTTTTTAAATAGAAGGGTTGTAAAATAACTAGAAATAAATATATCATCCCTTCAAACCAGTCGTTAGTTAATAATATTGGCTATTTAATTTGTAATTGAATTGAAGTCTGTCTAACCACTAGTAATTATTCGTTTCAAATAGATTTTGTTGGTTGTGATGAGAGAAGAACACAACTTGTTTTCAATGATGAGGAATGCTAATTTTAAATTGAAACTAAGTCACTCTGGCATTTTCTCATGGGTATTGTCCATTTTTTTAGTCTTCGCTCCCCTTTTTTTAATTTTATTTTAAACTAAAAAATTAATTTTCGATTTACACTTATGCATTAGTTTCTTTTTTGCATTAAATATTTGTAATTGATATAATGTTATGTACGTCAGTTTGTTTTAGTTATTTTTCATTTTTTGATTAAAAAAAAAATCATGTTTGGAAAAAAAAAAAATCCTGAAGCTCTTTGTATGCAATTATTTTAAACAGTAATTGATTTAATCCATTTTGACACAATAAATAAATTAACATTGGTTTTGTTATAAAGCTAAGAAGACATAGTAATTCTCTTAAGATTTTTTTTTTATTTCTCAATATTCTTTTGATATTAATCGAAGACAAAATTGCCTTAAAAAATAGATTAAAAAAAAAAAGGTAGCAGTGCAATGTAATGATTTGATAGTACGGTACTACTTTGGCAGAGGAATGCTTACTGATCAATAAAGCTGTAGTCAGCTGATAATTTGCCCGAGCAGAGATCTTAAGTAAATCAGTATCTGCGTTGTTATACAAGTTAACTTTTATATAGACCATTTTGTTAGGAAGCATAGCTAACTATTATTTATTTACTTATTTTGTTTTGTTAGTAATATAACTTGGTGAACTTGTACTTATGAACCAAAGTACTAGGTACCTAGTTGTTTATTTTAGAATTGATTCAAATAAATTTAAACATTTGTAATTGTTGAGCAACCTGATTTTTTTTTGTGTTTATTTCTTGATCTAAATTTTTAAATGTTGATCGTATTTTAACAATTAAATTTATTGATATGGATTTTTTTTTCTAATTGATATTTTTTTTCTTTAATTACAATTTCATATTACTGTACTACTGTTACAATTACAACTAATTTATGCTTTTTTTTTTTTTTAACATTCTTTGTCATTTTGAATCATCTTTAATTTCTAATGATATTAATAAATAACCTGAATGTTTTTCTAGTTGTTTTTATATATTTCAAGCTTTTATTGGCTTAAATAAATTTGTTAGTGGTGACCACTTCCAAATTCATCTGAAATGTTTATAATTTTCCAAGAAGTTTTAATTAAATTTATAAGTAGATCTGATAACATTGAAAAATAGTGCCGTTTTACTTTTTTATATTTTAATTTTTTAATTTTTTTTTTTTTTTTTTTTAACTATTAAAACCACATTAAAGAAAATCAAATTCTCTTTGAATCTTAAATTTTAGAATCTGAATCAATGGTAGAAAACATTCATAACTGTCAAGCATAGATATATTTAATTTCTGACCTTTAAATTTAAAACATATTTTCAGATAATTACTAGAAAAATTGAAATACATTCTACAGGTTTTGCCAAGATTCAAGTGTGACACTGTTTAATGTCCATAATTTACCTAAAATGTTCAACTCTGCATTCAAATATAATGATGATCTTAGTTGCCATAATTATTTTTTGTATCTATATTAAACAGGTGTGGGATGTAATGTTTCAATCATGATGGAACAAACTTTGACTATGAATTTTTATAAAGAACTTTATTTAAAACCATTTTCATTGAAACATCAAAGAGATTTATTACAATTATCTAGTTATTTTTTGTGAACCAGTTTTGTGATCTTTTTGTATGTATAGCAGAAGGTATTTTATGAATATCCTAACTTGAAAGTAAAGGTTTTGATTCACAAGGATATATTTTCTAAATGTTAAATTTAGATGCAACATGTTTTAATACAAAAGAACTGTCTTTTTTACTAAATTGCTTCCTTGTATATATAATAGAGAGACAGACAGACAGACAGTGTGTGTGAATGAGTGTTTTGTTTTGGGTTTTTTGCTTTGTTTTGTTTTTTGTTTTTCTATAGAAATAGGTATAAGCATTGTGTTGCTGCAATAAACTGATTTGGTTGGTAAATTAGTAATTATTTTTCTGTCACTATTTCCAAAAAGGATTTTCTCCCTTTCTTGAAGCTTTGAAAAGGCTTAAAGAACTCAAATTTGTGTTCTTCATTACAATTATTTGCTTTTTTATTGATAATATTTTATTTATTCTACTTGTAGAATTTATAATTTTGATTTTTCTAACTTAAGTTGTGTTGATCGGTCTTTTTTCTATTTTTTTTTTTTTCTAGTACATCATAAAAAGTTATCATTCTGATTGTAATCAGAAATTTTGTAACATCAACTTGTGAATAAATTTAGAAATTGTCTAAAATATTGTTGTTTATTTTTATGCATACATTTTATTACAAGATTTATTTTTTTAATTTTCAGATGGAGACTAATCAAAGGATCAGTGGAATATGCACCAAGGTATTTGAATTTATTTTGTTAGGACATTTCTATTTTAATAATGTTTAGTTCTTTCTGATTTAATAGGTAATCAAAATTGGTTTCTGTAGGTTTTAGATATTGCCTTGAATCATTATTCTTTAAAATAAGTGTTGACTGTAGTTATTACCTTTAGATTATTTTAGCCCCAACTCTATTATGCAGTAAAAATAAATTTGCTTATTATAGAGAATGAAATTTTAAAAAACAATTCAAGTGTGCTATTCACAAATGTAATGTTTATAAAGCATATTACAAACAATACTAAATTATATTGAAAGATATAAATTCTTTGGATTCTTTTGTAGATAGCTACTATTTCTTGATAACCAATAGCTATAAAAAAAAAAATAATTGAAAGAAATAACGCATTTCAGTTTAAATAAAAGAAATCCTGTGAGGTTTAGTATTTTTTTCTGTCTATGTTTAAGTTATGTGGCAAAATTAACATGTGTAATATTATTTTATATCTTATTCCAAAAAAGTTACGTATTTCAATGAAATCTTAGATTCTCTCTGAATTCCCGGAATTTCACTTCTATAATTTGTAATTACTTTCATCACCATTGAACTATTGGTAAGATCTTAGGCCAGTCACCAATGTGAATAGCTATTAAGCCAACTGTCTATTCAGTTTCATTTTTAGGCTGAATACATTCACAGAAGACAGTGTTGGCATATTTAATCTGCATATGTTTAATGGTTAGAAAAAGTTAGACTAGGCAAACATTACTATTGAGTTTGTCTCCTGGGTGCCTCATAAATCTGGCATTGTGTCACAAGTAAGCAAAGCTTAGTAAATAACTATACAGGCAACATGAAGCTATGAATGTCCAGGTAGCAATAAAATTATGAAAGATGCTAGTACTATGCACAGTGTGTTGACTTTGTCAGTTTAGCTCATTAATTTTTCATCAAATTCAAAAGATGCATATAAGGCATAGATTTGAATCATGAAAAATTGTCATCTGTAAATATTAATCCTAATATTCTAAGTTGGGATTTTCATTAGTGATAGCAGAATAATTATTGATAATGCTATCTAACAGAATTTTGCTATGTAAAAATAATTAAATGCATGCTCTAATTGATAAATGTAAGTTAAATTATACGCTATGAAGCTATTCTAGTTTTCTTTTAGTAGCTTTTGCTCTTTTTCCTATCTGAATTCTAAGTAAAATTCTTACATTGGGCAATTTTGATAAAGATTTATATATTTATTTAGTCAATACTAACAGTTGAGTTTAAACTTATTTTTACATTTTAATTAGGTTACCTTTTGTGTAAATAAATATAGTTTTAATTTTATCATTTCTTTGAAAGTTCTTGCTGTATTAAAATTTTATCCAAATCTTATATTTCAGTATTTTTCTGAGTTCGGGTAAACCTATACATAATCCTTCATAATGTGAATCAAAAGAGGATTATTATTCTTAAAACTTTGATTGTCAGAGATGTTAAAGTATTGGTATTGTAAGAAAAAATTTCCCATTTAATATAATTGATCAACAAATTTATTAATTATATGGGGGGGGGTACCATGCTAGTATTTGTATACTCACAGTTGTAAATATACTTGAATTGTTAACAATGTGATCTTTGAACTTGAAAAAATTATAAAATCATTTCAATGAAATTGGAGTCCTATAAATTTCTTGTATTTACAATTAGCAGCTCAAAAAACAATTTTTTTAAAAATTAACAACCTGTTTCAAGTTCTTCTAGGAGCTCTGAATTTAAAATTATAAAAAAAAATGTATAAAATTTATGGTGCAAAACATTTCTTTGCATGTATAGAATCTTAGAATATAGAAACACAACAAAGTAGATTTAATGTCTTTTGATGTTAATTTTTTAATTTTATGTGACCTGACCAATTTTTTCCATGTTGACTTAACTGTACATTTCTTCATATTACACTGTTGGCTTATACTGCTATAACAGATAACACTTTTAAAAAAATGTTACAAGCTGATTTATAAATCCATGATATAACCTGATTTTGTAGGGTTCATCTCCAAAATGTTTAACAAAAAAATGCTTTTAAATAACCACTTTAGACAAATCTAGAAATCATTCAATGAGATTGGATTTATATAAATTTCTTCAATTAGCTAGTTAAAAACAAACAAAAACAATGTTTTGAACCAAGAAGAAAAAAATGATTATTATTTTTTACATGTGTACTATTAGCACTATTACTTTTCCTCATTTGCAACTTTTGCAGGTTGTATACTCTTATCTAATAAGACATCAATATAATATTACTTTTGTAGATTTGAAAAAAAAAGGGTAGATAGCATTTTTATGAAATGGGGTAATTGTTTATTGTTTGTCCTTTGGGAAGTTGAATTACTAGAACTTTGTTATAATTACTAACAAATTTACTCAAAATATGCTAATTTTCATTTAAAATCATGAGTTAGATATTCAGAATATTATTTTTGTGACAAAATAAAACAGCTTATTGCTGTGTGTTGTGATCCACAAATTCATACTCTTTTCTGTAATGTTCTAACCTTTTGTCTAATGCCCTGTTTGGTGAATTATATAATTACGATTTGAATTAATACGCACTTCACCGTGCCACATCCTTTAGCAAGAAACTTAAAAATATTTCCAATGTGTAAAGATAGTTAATTTTATTGAAATGTGACCACAAAATAATGTAGTGTTTTATCTTATCCTGCCAGTTCGATGATCAAACTTCAAAATTATTCAGACAAAGAATTAAAAAAAAATTAATTGTACAAAATATTTCTTCTATATAGATTACAATACTAAACTTGCATATCTGTTTGAAATGTATGCTGTGGATATCTGTAAAATGTAATTAAATTTTAAATTGAAGAAGTTCTGTCAGTTGACCTTCAATATATAATCTGATATCATTAGTAAACTACTAAAGTACAGTTATTTAAAAAAAAAAATTTTAAAGAATGGGGTATTTGTATTGTTTCCTTTTTCTTTTTCTTTTTAAAAAAATTATCTTTTGTCTGATGTTATGAATTTATAACTAATTTATAAATAATTAGATTTTGTTCTTGATATAATTGTTACTTTTTCTTTCATTTTTTTTTGACCATCTAAGTATTAACATTGATTTGGTTATTTTTATTATTTCATGATAAGTTTTTAAACAAAAATGTTAAATTTCATCACCTGAATTTGTCTTTCTTTCCTTTTTTTTATATTACAATTCAAGTAATCTTTGCCATTTTGATTTTTACTATTGAATATTAGCATTTTCATATCTTTCCATATTCAGAATATTTTTTTTGTATAAACTCAGCTAATTAAGCTTATATGTAACTTTTTCCACTTTTTTTCACTTGAGAGTTTATTTTAAATTCCTCTATACTCATCCAGAAAAAAAAACTTTTATAAATTAGCTATTTGATTCAGTTGTTAGAAAGTTTGCTGAATTTTAATCTGAATTATAAAAAGTTAATGGATTTTTTTTTTTTTTTTTTGTATTCATTTTCCAATATTCATTTTGGAAAATTTAAAAAATAAAATCTTATTTTTTTTGTTCATAGGGAGAGGAAATAGAAATAGAAAATGTGTACCATCATTTTATTTTACTATTTGTTGCTTTTTATTCACAACACTCTGGGTTGATATTGAACAAAGAGCTTAAAATTGAAAATAAAGAAATAGCTTTGAGACTTGAAGTTGAAACCTGGAAGTGTCTTTCATAGATATTCATATCATATAAAACCTCAAATAGAATGTTACTTTGACAAAACCAATCCCTTTCAAGATTTGAAAAAAAGAAAGTGGAGTGTTAACCTAAATTAATTTTAGATATTAGGACTATTAAAAAAAAAATTGAACTTAACAATAAAAAATGTGCCTAAATTATTTTTTGAATTGTTTTAGGGGTATCTTGAATGCTAATATAGTATATTTTATTAAAGTATTGTATATTTTTCAGCAGGTGTCAAGATGTATACAAAACCTTTTTGAGCATTTCATTTTGAAAAATTTATAAAAACTTTGATTTACTAAATATTTTCCCAGTTGTTTTAATTCATGATTAAAGCACAAATGAAATTTGAAATTTAAACAATTTATATGGCTTATTATATAATTAATATATTTTAGTAGTAAACTAACTTTTGCCACTGCTATGATTAGAACATTTGTAAATGCAGGTGTCAAAAATTTCATGCTACATTTAGAATTTAACTTGTAGCTTAAGAAATGTTATATGCAGCCCAATTCTTTCATGCTTGGATCTGAATTTTTCTAATTAGTTGTGGTTATCCTCCAAAAGTCAATGAGTTTTAAAAATGACCTGATGGCACATTTGAACTTTCACTGCTACCTTAGATTCTTTGTATGATGCATGTTTTTGGTAGTTAACAGTAGAAATTACTATTACTTTATGCTTATTTTGGTAAATTAAATTTATTATACTGTAATGTGCATTCTCAGTACTAGTTTGTTTTTTTCATTCTCCATGGTGCCATATGATGCATGTAAGAATGAGCACAAAATGTGTGTGTGGCAATACATGTGTTAAAGGTAGCAAAGATGAGTGGTTGTAATTTTTCGAATGATTTAATGACACCCCCCCCCCCCCAAAAAAAAAAATCCCTACACCTTCTATAAGTTTTGATGGTATTGCCTATTTTTATGAAAAATGAATGAATTGATATATTCAATAATTTGACAATAAGTGAAACACTGGCCCATAGGCTTATGGTCAATATGTCAAAGGTTAGAATTTTATTAAAAGATGTACCATATATAAGGTTTGATAATGGCTAAATTTTGACCCTGTAATGTGTAGGTACTTACTAACTTTTGATTAAACAGTCATCTTACACCCCCCCCCCAAAAAAAAAACTCAAGACATGTATAATTCAATTGTCATAAACCTTAAATAGAAAGATTAGAGAAAATTCAAGATATAACAAAAAACAACAGAATGTGTCCACTATATAGAATTGTTGAAGAAGTTCTAGACCACTTAGCAAAATATCAGATTTTTATAAATTGTCTTCTTTCCATACCATTGGTTTTTATTCCTTATCAATTATATATATATATATATATATATATATATAATATTAATTTCTTGCCTATTAATTACAGTAGTGATGTCCACATATTTAAAATAGTTATAAAGAATTTCATAAACAATATCTTGAGTAATTTCTTCGTATTATTTTAAAAGAACTAGTAACATTAAATGACTTATTATTGGTAATTTACAAATTCATTAAACAAATGTAAACTACCTTAAATAAAACCCATAACAGTAATTCATATAATAACCACAACCAAAATACTACTCCTGGCAAAAAATATGGCATTAGCACACTTAGAGGATGTTTACTTAGGGTTTTATTTAGCAATAATAAACAAATAACTGATAAAGGAAAGTTTTTTCTTTAATTGCTTTGTAAGATATTTCTTAAACTAACTAGATAAAATTATTTTAATGAATGGCATTTTTTGCAAACCCGACAAGCAGTTAGGCATATCTAATTGAAAGGAAACATGGCTTCAACAAAAGAATTGTCAACTGAAAACAATGGAAAAGAGTGTAAGACTCCTTCAAGAAGGTAATCCATAATGGAAGGTGACAAAAGACATTGGTTGTTCCCACTGACTATATCTAAAATTAGGTTGGCAAATATAAAAGAAATAGTGGTTAAAAAGGGAAAGCATACTGGTCAACCCCGAAAACATCAACTTGTAAGGATAGAAAACTCCAAGCAACATCCTTGAAAATAGAAAGGTAACTCAAAAACAAATGGGATTGGAACAAAAGGTAACTGTTTTGATGGAGCTAAGAAATCTTATTGAATGAAATAGGGATTTACTAGGTTTTCATTTGACTTTTCACTAACATACAAACAAAAAGAAAATGAGGTTAAAGTGGGCTAAAGAGAAAGTCATGTGAACAGTTCAATGAAAGTGATGAATCAAGAATCTGCATTGGCTAAGGCAATGATATCTGGAATTTTTATCTTGAGAAACGAGTAAAATTAACTGAAAGTCAATTGTGATAGGAGTATGCATGTCATCTAAAAGGACCAGGCTAGATGGTACTCATTAAGTCGACAGTCAATGTACATGTAGCATTCTCAGTTTATTTTATTTTTATTGAGGTTATTTAACACATTAGTTTATATAAGAGTTTGTAAAAGTGGAGTTCAAGAACTGTTTGAATCCTACAAATATCCTCAGTGTTTCAAGTTATTATTGTTGTTTAATCACATTAGTTATATAGAGCTGTGTAAATGGAGTTCAGCAACTGTTTGAAATTATGCAAATATCTCCAGTGTTCAAAAAGTTATGAGAATTTAACGGCCCGAAATTGGGTGTGCAAAAGTGGACATGATTTTGTTAAAAAAATGTAAAATCACAGACTAATTGAAAACAATAAATGTAGTAATTCTTCACCATTTCTTTTTTGGAGCAATTTTTTGATAAAACTTTGCATTCTTATGTAAAATTGTATATTCTTTCTGATTCTGCACTTAAATTTTTATGTATTCCATGCTAAAACCCATTATTTGGGAAATAAAAAGTAGGGTTATCAAGATTTCAAAAAAAAAAATTTTTTTTTAAGTTTACCACAAGATTATTCAACATTTTCATTTTAATATGGCTTATATACACATATAGTATTAATTTATATAAATAACATCACTTTGGACTTTAAAATTAATTTTTAAATACCTGCTATGTTGTATTTACATACAAGAAATTAGAATGATTCTATATAATTTTATTAACAAAACCTGTCCTGCGTGTGCAGTTTTGTTTACCGTATAACACATTTTCGGCTGTTCAAAAGAGAAATACTGTTTTAACTCGCTGTAGAAAATAATTCAATTGATAAAAAATACACATAAGTTGCATATTTAGAAAGATTATTTTCTTTTCTTTCCAACCATATAAATATTTTAAATTGGAGCAGAAATAAGCGATAAATTACTAACTTAAAATGGTATGGCTGGATAAATGATGCCTCACTGAGAGTTATTTACGTAGGAGGACAACTAAATTTGATTTTTTTTTTTTTTTTTTTTTTTTTTTAATATTTCCTAAATTAAGTTTTAAGGCAAATTCCTGATGATATACAATCGTTTTTATTTCCCATATTTCATATGAAAATAATCCTAAGGCTGTCTACTATTCGGGCATATAGTGCTTTTTTTTTTTTTTTTAAATCGCCTTCAACTTTGGCCCTATTTGTAGTTTCTCTCCAAAGGTCAGAAAAGAAAGAGAAAAAATTGCTTGTTGTTAAAAATGTCCCTATTTAACTCTTAACATCCTGTTGAGAATTTTCTAAGTCCAGAGCCCCATTCCTTTAAGGATCTATCAATAAATGGCTAAAAATGGCCTTTTCATTTAAAGTTTACCCATTATTTCCCATAGTTCAAAGACTGCTAAATGTTTAATATTACATTCAAACAAAGGCTATCATTTGGGTTGATTAGAAAACAAATGTTACTTCTGGTGGAATGAGGCGGTATGGATGTTAAGAGTTAAGTGTACAATTTCAAGAATATTGATAAAGATTAACCGTTTGATTTTACAAACAATAATAACACAGAAAATTTGAAGCATAAAAAAATTTGTATCACGTTTCGGCACTTTTAAGAAAAAATATTGCTTATCCCGCTGTAAAAGCTAATTCAATAGATAAAAACCCATGTAATTACATGTTTTAGAAAGATTTTTATTTTATTTTCAAACAGTATAATTATTTTAAAGATTAGATCAAGAATAATCGAGAAATTGCAAATGAAAGCTATGCGATCGGAAAATTACCATGTGCTGGCCGTTTGTTTACATATAAAAAAACAACTAAATTTAATTTTTTTTTTTTTTTTCATAAAATTCAAACATTGACACAAAGCCTGATGGTAACCATCTTGTAAATATCACATATTATATATCAAAATAATCCTGAGAGTATATAGTATCAAAGATATAGTGCTTTTTTTTTTTTTTTTTTTTTTTTTTTTTTTCTTAGCTTATACTTTTTAAAAGAACTTGTCAACTTTCGTTGTGGTAGTTTCGCTTCTGAAGGTCGAAGAAAGAAAAACAGCCTACATATATAGTATAAAGTGTGTCTACTAATTAAGTGTTCAATTTCAAGAATATTGATAAAGATTATCCTCTTTGATTTTGCAATGCAAACAAATTAAAATTTAGACCCGAAAAAAAATTCATATTTTTGTTTCTCGACTTTTCAAAGGAAAATAAGGTTTAAAATCGCTGTAAAAAAAATAATTCAATAAATGGAAATTATATATTTAGAAGATTATTTTATTTTCTTTCCAACATATATGATTGGTTCATAAATACTCGAGAATTACAATTTAACTATGTCCACAATTTATCAGCTAACTGCTTGTAATGCTAGTACATGTGTACATTGAAATCCTGGAAAATTGGTTTGCGTGATGGTGAAATCATTTTCAGGATGATAAAACACCTTATCACAGGGCAAAGGGTGTTATAGCTTTTCTTCAGAAAACCATATAAAATCAATAACATGGCCAGCAAGAAAAACAGTCCAGATCTAAATCCAATTTGGAAAGTTGGAAAAAAAATGGTCTATGTGAAGGCTCCATCCACCAAAGAAGATCTATAAACTACCATTTTCATTCTGATAAATAATATGCTTTATTAGTGAAATCCATGCCTGAAAGTATTAAGGCTGTCATAAAAAGCTTGTTGGCAATTAAGTTATGAATTTTTATTTTTTATTTTTTTTTTTTAAATTTTGGTTCATCATTCCATAATTTTTCTCTCTATTGGGTTATTCCATAATATTTTCTTCTATGTGATTTGAAAAAGAATAATACTATAAAAATTGTTAGTTTATTTACTGCTAAATAAATAAAAGTAGGTGGGTGGAGGGGTAAACATAAGTGTACTAGTTCCATAAATTTTGCCAGAGGTAGTAGTAATACCATAGATTTTATGTAATCAAATGCACCAAAACTATAATCAAAATAAAATGGCTATTAAAATGGTTTATGTATCTTCTGTTGATCACAAACATTGGATTCATTATCTATGAAAAATATTTTATTTGAAAACATTTTTTTACAATATATAGTATATTATATTTGTGCCATATCTGATTGATAGTGCTATCTGAGCACACATTAACCAATATATTCCCTAAAAAGTTTAAATATTTCCTATTGGTATACATCTATGATAGCAATAACAACACAATCACAATCATAGCTACAAAGAATGACTGAAGGCCACAAAAAATTAAAATAAAATTAATAGGATATCTTAACTTGAAAGTAATGTAAATATTTTTGATATACATTGAACCTTTGCATAACCAGTTCAATTACATTCCCCAATGTAAGACAGTCATGTAAAGAAAACAAATAGGTTTCCTTGATTTAATTATGTAAATACAAATCTTAGTATACAATGAAGTGCTTGAAGACATTTCAATTTATTCCAAAGGTAGACACCCCACATCTCATTCTTGAAAATTGTCAAAAAAATAGTTGGATCCAGGAGAAAAGACTGGAATATTCTTACACTCTCTTTATCCCTAAGTATGTTTCCTTGTAAAAAAAAAAAAAAGAAAAGAAAAGTTGTAATAAAAGATTAAATACATCCTTTGTATATCACATTTAGTAAGACCTTAAACCTCGACCTCACACACGCACACACATATATATATATATATATACTATATATATATTATATCACAGGCTACACATCTCGACTTGGTCTCTATTATAGGGAAGTTATTGCTAGATGAAATATGCAATCATCCCAAAGATTAGAGTATGGAGAATGATCTGAGTTTCATAGATTTCCTTGCAATTAATTATTTCAAATTTGCAGAAGGAACTTAAAAAAAAAAAATTTTTTTAAGATGTCTCCACAATTGTTTATTTTTTCAAAAGTACACTTGTAATTTTTCTTTCATAAAATTTAGGCTATGCCTTGTAGTTGTGTATTATGCCATTAGACCTCTCTTCCAGTAATTTAAAAAATTTTTTGCTTGATATTTGTATGATTTTTCTTTTTTCTTTTCCAGAATCCATCCTCTAACCAATCTAGAAATCCTGTTGTAAGTTCATTTCAAATTTTATTTTGGAACAGCTAAGGCTGAAATAACAATGTTTATTATAATTAGATATTGACATGTATTTGTAAAGTCCAGACAATATTTTAATTTACTTTTTTGATTCATGTAAATAAAAGAAGAAAAAGTATGCTTCAGAATGCAGAACTCAATTGAAGTTTATGTTTAGACCAATTATTTTTTACTCTTCTCTCTGTATTTTTTTTATTCTTTATGCCAAATGATCATACCCAAATATGACTCTTTACAAAACTACTAATAATTATACTATAGTTAACCCTGTCTATGAAATTTTCCATGTCAGCAGTTACTACTAATCAGTTGACTGATGGCCTATTTCTTTGAAGAATGTTGATTTCAAAAGTACACTCTATCTTGTATGTGATCCTAGCTACCTATATTAATATTACCAATTCATGTAACTTAATAAAATATTTTGCACTGTATGACATGATCAATTTTTAAAGTTGGCAATTATGGCAAAATTTTACTTGAAATATAATCTTTCATTATATTCGTTAATCATAGTTTATAAAAATATCCATTGTAATGTATCTTTGCATTTTCTTATATTGTTAGGCTTAGAAAAAAAAAATAATTTTTATGTTGCAAAATGAAAGCTAATTTGTTAAATGATCTTCTGAATAAAATGAGGCTTTAAAGATATTCAAACATTTCAAAATTCTTCATGTGAAAATTTCAATCAACAAATTTTAAACTTATAGAATGGGTATAATTTCATCAAAGGTATGAAAGGCAGCTATTTTCCATCAAATGTATTTGTATTTATATTTTAATGTGCCTCACAAGATGTAAACCAGTATATATTAATTTTTACTAATTTTTAAGATATAAAAAAATTGGAATTCATTGAGCTACTGTTTTCAATTATTTTCAGGGAAAGATAGGTGTTGAAAGATTATGTAAATTAAGCAATTTTTTATAAGATATGAAGGATGATTTTTTTATGCTAAAAATATATCTATGTATCTATTTTTGGTATGTTAAATATATCGTATTTCTTGATTTTTTTTCTTCCTGGGGAGAATTAAATTTCATATTAGTTCTATCTGCTCATACTGATCAATATGAATTCATATCTTTTAAAGAATTTCATGAATTTCATGCTATTGAGCTTTTGATAAAGTTTTAACTCAATTGTTTTTTGCATAAAATTCAGTACTTCTTTTTTACAAACTTTTAGATAATTATAAAAAATAAATAAAAATAAAAACAAACATTGACAGTTCTTTTATTTATAAAATATATTAAAATGGAGAGGAAGATTAAACAAATCTATAATATCATAATTTGTATGACTATAACAGACATACAAGGTCTGTTTGGGAAGTATCCATCCATTTGAATATTACTATTAAAATAGACTAACCTAAGAGCAATGACATCTTAGTATTCTTGGAACTTCACACTTTGCAGATAGTTTTAAAAGTGGAATGGATATCTTTTGTTATTGCATCAGCTGTCTCATCACATTCTTAATCTTCTGAGTCACAGAGGCCAAATCTGGATTGGTAAGGGATCTGGGTGATGTGATGTTTTTTGGCAAAAAAAAAAAAATAGGCAGGTACATTGTTATAAAGCTGCCAGTCACCCCCAATTCTGTCTATTTATTTTCACTGAATCCCTTAGAGTTGTATATGAATTTTTAAATGTCAATATGACCTTGACATTGCTCTAACCCCCCACCCCCACCCAATGGTATATTGGCTCATAGCTATAAACCCTTGATTTGTTTCCTATTAGAATCTTTGTGGAAATTTTCGGTCATTATTAATTGTTTGAACAAATCCTGTTTATCTTTAACAGGAAATTTCTTTTTTCAAATTTCATAAGTCTATTGCAATTGGTTTTGAGATTAAATTGCTGGATACTTCTCGGACATTGGTATTATTACGCATTTCAATGTAGTGCTGCTAATAAGAATACTATATAAAAAAAATCTTTTAATCTTCATAGCCACTGATTATTTTTAGCACTTGCTATTTTGTGTAGGATTCTTTCAAATCAGGAAAATGAGGATTACAAATGATGTAAGTTAATTTGTTGTTGTTGTTGTTGTTATGTACTTGTTAGTCTAGAATACATTTAATTTTTTGCATCTATTTTGTTTTTAAATAATAAAAAATAAAATAAATTTATTGTGTACAGTGCACAGGGTGCAAACCACAACTCATCAAAGTCTTCATGTCTAGTACACAGAAATAATGTATTAGTGTCAGGAACATGAACAGTTTACAGTATAATATGCATGTGTGGTGTGGAGTGGACATCAGGTATGGTGGTTGACGGACTAGCAGGAAGCATGGAGGACTGAAGATTGCAAGTGTTTTGGCAGCCGTACAAGCAGACGCGGGCAGACTTTATTCAGGCATCGACAATTCTGAGCATGAAACAATGTTTCTGAAAGTCAATGTGAGCATGCTGTTTTCCATGACTTTGTAGCATGCCCACGAGTGTTAGAAACATGGAGATCAAAAAGGTGTCGAAGTTGGCTGTTGTTAAGATGATTAATGACCTTATGAGCGTTTACTGTGCAGGTCAGTTGCCGATGCCGAGTTTCAACGATCCTTCCCAGGAGCGGCAAGACGTTCAGAATATGGCAAGATGCCTGAACTGGGAAGGGTATTAAACATAATTTGGTTGCAGACATCTCTGTAACGAGTGTTTCATGGCGAGGTGTATAGTAGTATCTTGAGTGAGGTTTTGATTGGGTTCCATGTACTGGTGATTTGGCTAAATTCTACAAGTGTGGTCGCAACGCATATGCTATTTTATAACATGGCTTAAAATAGATAGGCCGGCTGAAGGCTTGACAAAGTGATTCTTTCTTGATATTGAGCAAATTGCCTGCTCGTGCAAAGACATCCCTTCCTTTTTTGACTAAATTCTTAGAGATCATTTCGTTCTAGATCGTTAAAATCAGCTGCTGGGACAGTCAATACACATACAGATTCACGCCCGCACAAGAACATTCCAATTGATAGATTAGTGTCTGTGGGAGCCTAATGAACCAGATTTACCACCTGGTGGTACTCCAGAAATGACATTCTACTTCGCGTGAGGCAGTGTATGCCACTACGAATGTACCTATCTTTCTCTCGCGTTGAGAAATGAAGGACTTTAACCAGTTAAAAAAGATCATCCTTCACATCCATTGCAGAGAGTTTTGCCAAATAGTCTTTTGGTGCAGCACAAGTTGAAGCTTATGCAAGTCAAGTGTATATTCTTTATTCTATTTTAGCTAATAGTTATTAGAATTCATCAGCACCGGGAGAGGAATGAATGTAAGAGTTAGTTTAAAGTTGTTCTTTTTTATCATACGACACCCATACCCTGTTACTTAACCCTCTTTGTGCAAGTTCTTTCCACCTATTTCAGTGGCATCTGGGTTGCAATGTTCCTTTCTTTAGAATCTTTTTACAGAAGTGTTTTGATTTTCACATTTAATTTAGCCTTTCTAATTTAATTAATATTGTTTACTAACAACAGCAGATGTTTTGGTGATAAAAAATAATTAAGAAACTGGGAGGAATGTTGAGATAGAACTATGATAGTTCCAGAAATGCCAAAGTTCCTTCCCTGATGCAGGACTCCATCTAGCTTAGCAATGCAATTGTACGGACTGGACGGGACGATAGTTAAGCAGGGTGATTGTGGCGTCGCTATCAATCTTTGTTTTGAGACAGCTGGAATTTCACATAGCAGTTTTTCACCACTGTTCCGGTAGAACCAATTATTTATAAGCACAGAACAATTTGGAAAAGAATAGCGTAGCTTGGTGCAGAAGGAGTACCTGCAACGTTTCCGAGAAGGCGGTAATTTCACAACCATCAAGACAGGATAAGCATGGTTGACGTTTACTCTTGAGTGGTGTCGCAGCATGTTAGCAGGTGGTGAAATTCTATACCGTGCGTTATAGAAGGTTGATGTAACAGAGGTAAGAAAAGTAGGATACAGCAGATATTTGGTCTCACTCAAACAGTTGAAAATTGCCTCATACAGCATTCTCAGCAATATAAGTTTTTTTTTTGCCCTTGTGGTTTGCCACCAATGAAAGCGAAAATTCTCTTTCCCCGCGCTTAAGTGGGAGTCCAATAAGTGATTTGGTGTCTGTATGCCGGAGTGTCAGTAGTAGGGCCATTGGGGATCGAGCCTACTGAATTTTGACATGTACATATTCCAGAACACCCTTACTGTCCGGGCTGGTTGACTATGCGGCTGTTCAATTCGACGTACCTGCCTTTTTTTTTATTCACGCGGCTTTGAGGTGGTAATGATTGATTTTGGTTATCTTGTTTTTCTCTCCTATGTCATTAGCTGACTTTGTGAAATTGTTGTACTACGTTCCCCGCTCTATGTACTAGAGGTGTTTCTTCTTGCGAGAACACGACTGCTGCACTCCAAATTGCTCTCACTCCTGTTGTTTCTTCACTTGCGTGGTACTGTATGTCGACATGCTGTCCTTATTGCAGTTCCAGATATTCTGGAGTATAATGTTTTGACATCTCCAGATCATAGAATTCAGGGGCCAAATTTGGGTTTGCAGCTCGATCAGTAACAGTTCCAGTCAGCTTATGCCCAATCAAGTGAGCATTTCGGGGTGTTTTTTGTTTTTTGTTACTTCCATGAGGGACCAAATTGGGCAACGATCATGGCTGATCAGAGTTTCATCTAGGGTTCCTCAGTAGTGACACTAATGGCGTTGCCAATTTGTCCCTCATGGGGAGTAACAAAAAAAAAACATCCCGAAATGCTCACTTTGAATTGGAGATAAGGCTGACTGGAACTGTTACTGCATCGACGCTCGCAGCCGCAAATACATTGGACCTGATTCTATATGAGTTCTGGAGATTTGATAAACATTAAATATCCTTCCTACTATGACCCATAAATCTGGAACTTGCAATATGGACCAGCATTGTCGACATCAGTACCTACGACAAGTGGAAGAAAACGCAGGGGAGAGCAATTTTGGGAGTGCAGGCAGTCTGTCTCGCCAAGAAGAAATCACATATGTACTGAGGGTGCGGGAGTACCAACATCAACAATCAGATGACAATAGGAGAAACAGAACAAATCATCCAACCACCCTCAAGCAGGTGATAAAACAAAGGCGGTACTCGGGAATTTTGGGAAAACCAAAAGCAGGGAAAAATAAGCAACGCAGCCCGGACGTAAGTGTTCTGGAGAATATGTCATTCAAAAGCAGAGGCCTCACTCCAGTGGCCCGCTCTCACATCCTCATACAAACCAAATCACTGACTGACTCCAAAGAATGTGGCAGGTACTTATTGCTTGAATGCTAATATCGCAAGACATTGTATCTACGAATCGTTGAGCGACGCAATGTACCATCTTGTTCAGTTGACATAAAACTTGTAGTGAGATCCTACTATAGGGAATTGGCTACAACCTGCTATGCTGCGACATCCACGCTTCAGAGCCTAAAACGCAACCATGCTTATCCTGGTGTGATGGGTGGAAATAAACTGCTTCTCAAAACGTTGCAGGTAACTTCTTCTCACGGGCAGCTAGCTATACTCTTTTTCCGCAATTTTGCTTAAAAATGGCTACCCGGCGCCCAGAAACAGTGGAAAACTGCTAGTGTATTCACTGTTCAAAAAGGCGACCGTTCACATCACCTGTTAACTATCGTCCAGTCAGTCCTTCAGTTGCTAGGCTAGACTGACTGGAGTCCTGCTCAGGGAACAGGACTTTGAATTTCTGGAACTTTCATAGTCTTATCCAACCTCTTCCCAGTTTATATTTATCCCAAACTCTACCCGCTGTTGTGATCAACTTGTGAGTTCCACGAGGAACATCACCAGATCACTGATGGTGGCTCAAGGGTAGAAGTTGTCTACCTTGACTTTGAAAAGGCCTCTCAATCTGTGATAGCACAAAAGACTTTTGGCTAAAACTCTCTGCAAATGGAATGTGAGGATGTCTTTTTAACTGGTTAAAGTCCTTCATTCTCAACCGAGAGAGAGTAGTTAACAGTTCTTAAGGCAACACTCCTCACCATATGAGATTCATCTCCGGAGTTACCACAGGGCCATGCTAGTGTCGCTTCGAGGCCCACGCTACTCAACTACAAATATCGAAGGACTATGTTCTTAGATGAACGTGTCTGGGTATTTACTTCGTCAAGCAAGTGATTTCGTTGGACGAAAACATCTCTAAAAATAGTCAAATAAAGGCCAAGGCGCTGTCGTTACTTGGTTCGTTGCTTCGAGGGCAAGACCTTTGTCAGTCCTCTTCACCTGGCGTATCTATTATATGAAAGCTGCTATAAAAGCTTGGTGCGACCGCACTTGTGAATTTGCATCAGCCAGTTGTCGCCTGCGACCGCCCTATCTCCTACTCAGAATCACTTAAGCCTCTCTGGGCAAAGCTGTACAGAGATGTGTACCAACATGAATACCCTCCATTCGAGGCATGCGTGCCCATTTTCTAACTCGTTCTTGTGTGGCCTGGAAAACCTTGGTATTTCGTTGTAAACTTCGGATCTGGAACAACTGACCTGGGGTTAAAATCTCGTCCCTCATTTGTATGTAAGAGTCGCATGTAATAGCTATCCTAACAACAGCAGACTGACACCTTTTTTGATACGTCCATGTTTCAATATACACAACGAATGGGCATGCCTACAAATGTCAGAAAACAGCAATTGCTCACATGAGCTTTTCAGATAAGCATTTTTTCGATGCTCCATGTAATTGTCGAGGCTGGAATCAATGACACTCGCCCGCCGCTGTATAGTGGCTGCCACAGACACTGTCACCTCTTTTAGGAGGGCACCTCCATTGCTTCCCTTGGTGAGTCCGTTATATCAACCATACCTTGAACTCGCCTCACCTCTCACACACTCACATGTCATATTATTACCCTGTATAACTGTTTCCATTGGTTGTCACACTATCATTAATTCTGTGACTAGACATGAGACTTGTGATGAGTTGTGGTGCACCTGTGCACTGTACAGCAATTAAATTCCTATTATTTTTATATTTATTTTAAAACAAAATAGATGCAAAAAATTAAATGTTCTAGACTAACAGTTACAAAACAACAGACTAACAACGAATCAAATTAATCTTTACATTCATTTTATCTCTCATTTTTCCTGATTTTGAGAACGTACTAATCACCGATGAATTAGGGCGCCAGATGTAAAATAACATCGGATGCTTTTGAATTATGAGAGAAGATCTTTTTTTTTCAATATAGATTTCTTATTTAGCCGCCACTACATTAAAATTGGATGATATACACAATGTGTCCGAGAAGTATCCAGCAATTTGAATATACCTCAAAAACCCATATATGGCATTAGCGACTTATGATAATTATGAAAAAAAGAATTCATCCTGTTGAAGATAAACATGGATTTTGCTTAAACAATTTAATAATCCGACCAGAAATTTCCACAAAAGATCATTAATAGGAAATCAAATCAAGGGTTTTATAGCTATGACCAAATACCATTGGGGGGGGTGGGGGTTAAGAGCATGTTCAGGTCATATTGACAATTAAAAAATTCATATACATTACTTCTCTAAGAGGATCAGTGAATAAGTAAATGATCAGAATTGTTGGGTGACTGCAGCTTGATTAACAATGTACTGCCTATTTCTTTTTTTTTTTGCAAAACATCCATCACGCCAGATCTTACAGATCGCAGTTTGGCCTCTGTGACTTCAGAAGATTAAGAATGTGATGAGACAGCTGATAGCATACATCAAAGATATCACATTCCTTTTAAGAACTACTCTGCAATGTGTGAAGGTCCAAGAATAACTGAAGATGTCATTGCTTCTACAGGTAGATCTATTATTTAATAGTCATATTTTTTCAAATGGTTGGATACATTCCACAAACCAGAACTCTGTTGTCTGTGTATTAAGTCAATAGACAAATTGTTAATATATTCTCAGATTTTTTGAAGTCTCCTCTCGCATTTTATATATTTTATTAACATACAAATTATAGAACTCGTCATATTGGTTTGTTTAATTATTTTTATTTATATATTTTTATTATAAGTTATTCATAAACAGTTTTGTTAAAAATGAGTACTAGTTTATGCAACTATTGAGTTAAAAACTTTTATCAAAAGCTCAATAGCATGAAAATTTACATGAAATATCTTTTAATAAGATATGAAGTCATATTAAAATCAGATGGCCAGATAGAACATAATTATGAAATTTAATTTCTCACCAGGAAGAAAAAAAAATCAAGATAATATCAGCCATTTATTTTAACAATACTCACAGAAATAGTACATAGTATATAATTTTTGCATAAAAAAATCATCCTTCATATCTTATATAAAAATTGCTTAAAATTTAACATATCTTTCAACATCTTTATTCTTTCTCCTGAAAATATTTGAAAAATCAGTAGCTCAATTGATCCTCCCAATTTTTTGTTTAATATCTTAAAAAAAATTAGTAAAAAATTATATATACTGGTTATACAATTTTTGTGAGGCAATTATATATATAAATATCAAATACAATTTGATGGAAAGATAGCGCTTTTCATAACACCTTTGTATGAAATTATAACCCATTCTATAAGGTTATAAAATTTTGTTGCTTTGGAAATTTTCACATGAAGAATTTTGAAATGTCTTGAATATACTTTATAGCCTCTATTTTTATTCAGAAGATCATTAACAAATTAGTTCATTTTGCTAAACATAAAATATTATTTCATTTTTTCTAAGCTCCTAACAAAATATATAGAAAGATGCAAAGATACATACAATGGTAATTTTTATAAACTATGTTAACAATAGTAATTGAAAGATTATATTTCAAGAATTTGGCCCCATAATTGCCAACTTAATTGATCATGTCATCAGTGCAAAATATTTTTTATTAAATTACGATGAATTGGTAATATTAAATAAGGTATATTCACATACAATGATAGGTGTACTTTGAAATCAACATTCTCAAAGAAAATAGGCCATCAGTCAACTGGATTAGTAGTAAACTGCTGCATGAAATTTCTAAGACAGGTTAAATCGATAGTCCCATAATTATAATAGTAGGTTCGGTAAGAGCAATATTTGGGATGATCATGTTGGCATAAAGAATATAAAAAAATAGCAGGAGTAAGAGTAAAAAATAATGGGTCTATTACATAATACTTCATTGAGTTCTGATTCTGAGTCATACTTTTTCTTCTTTATTTAATGATATAAAATTAGTAATTTTAAAATTTGTGGTCTTTACGATTTGTCAATATCTAATTAAAGATAAACCTTGTTATTTCAGCTTAGCTGTTTCAAAAACAAATTTGAAAATGAACTTACAACAAAGGATTTCTAGATTGGTTTAGAGGATGGATTTCCTGAAAGAAAAAAGAAATCAATAACAAATACTATCAAGGCAAAAAATATTATTTAAATACTAGAAGAGAGGTCTAAAATGCATAAATACAACAAAGCTACAAGGCATACAGCGCTAATTATTTGAAGGAAAAATTAAGCAAGTGTACTTTTGAATAAATAAACAATTGTGGAGACATCTTAAACAATTTTTTTTTTTTTTTAAGTTCCTTCTGCAAATTTGAAAATAATTAATTGCAAGGACTTATGAAAACTCAGATCATTCTCCAATACTCTAATCTTTGGGAAATTGCATATTTCATGCTAGAATACTTCCGCTATAATAGTAGACCAAGTCGGAGTATGTGTACCTTGGCTAATATATTAATATATATATATACTTATAAATTATATAATATATATATATAATTATTATATGTTGTGTGGCGTGTGTGTGTGAAGGTCGAGTTAACGGTCTTACTAAATGTGATAGACAAGGAATGTTTTAATCTTTTATTCAACTTTCTTTCTTTTATTATTTTTTTTTTACAAAGGAAATCATACTTAGGGATAAGAGAGTGTAAGAATATTCCAAGTCTTTTCTCCTGGATCCAACTATTTTTTGACATTTTCAAGAATGAGATGTGGGTGTCTACTTTTGGATAAATTTGAAATGTCTTCAGCATCTTCGCAGGTATACTAAGATTTGTATTACATAATTAATATGTCAAGGAAACCTAGTGTTTGCTTTGGCATGACTGTCTTACATTGGGGATGTAATTGGAACTGGTTATGAAAGGTTCAATGTATTCAAAAAATATTTACATTACTTTTCAAGTTTTAAGATATCCTATTTAATTTTATTTTAATTTTTGTGGCCTTCAGTCATTCTTTGTAGCTAATATTGTATGTGTGTGTTATTTGCTATCATAGAATCTAATACCAAATAGGAATATTTAAACTTTTAGGGATTATATTGGTTATGTGTGCTCAGATAGCACTTCAATCAGATATGGCAGGCAAATATATTATATATATTGTAAAAAATGTTTTTCAAATAAAATATTTTTTTCATAGATAAAATGATCCAATGTTTGTGATCAACAGAAGATACATAAACATTTAATAGCCATTTTATTTTGAATTATAGTTTTGGTGCATTTGATTACAATAAAATCTATGGTATTACTACATAAACCTCTGGCAAATTTATGGAACTAGTACACACTTATGTTTACCCTCCACCCACCCACTTTTAATTTATTTAGCAGTAAATAAACTAACAATTTTTATATATTATTCTTTTTCAAATCACATAGAAGAAAATATTATGGAATAACCAATAGAGAGAAAAAAATTATGGAATTGATTTTGACCAAATTTAAAACAAAATTAAATAAATAATTCATAAACTTAATTGCCTGACCAAGCTTTTTATGACAGCCTTATACTTTCAGGCATGGATTTCACTAATTTAAAGCAATATAGTTTATCAGAATGAAATGGTTAGTTTATAGATCTTCTTTGGTGGATGGAGCCTTCACATAGACCATTTTTTTTCCAACTTTTCCATTTGGATTTAGATCTGGACTGTTTTTCTTGCTGGCCATTTTTGGAGTTATTGATTTATATATGGTTTTCCTGAAGAAAAGCTATAACACCCTTTGCCCTGTGATAAGGTGTTTTATCATCCTGAAAATGATTTCACCATCACCAAACAATTTTCAGGATTTCAATGTACACATGTACTAGCATTACCAAGCAGTTAGCTGATAAATGTGGATATAGTTAAATTTGTAATTTCTCGAGTATTATGACCAATCATATGGTTGGAAAGAATAAAATATTCTTTCTAAATATATAATTTCATTTATTGAATTATTTTTTACAGCGATTTAAAACTTATTTTCCTTTGATAAAAGTCGAAAACAAAAAATATGAATTTTTTCGGGTCTAAATTTAATTAGTGTTGCATTGCAAAATCAAAGAGGATATCTTTATCATATTCTTTGAAATTGAACACTTAATTAGTAGACACTTTATACTATATCATGTTAGGTCTGTTTTTTCTTCTTCGACCTTCAGAAGCGAAACTACCACCAATACGAAAGTTGACAAGTTCTTTTAAAAAGTATAAGCTAAGAAAAAAAAAAAAAAAAAAAAAAAAAAAGCATATATCTTTGATACTATAATACTCTCAGGATTATTTTGATATATAATATGTGAATATTTACAAGATGGTTAACCATCAGGCTTTTGTGTCAATGTGTTTGAATTTTATGAAAAAAAAAAAAAAAAAAATTAAAATTTAGTTGTTTTTTTTATATGTAAACAAACGGCAGCACATGGTAATTTTCCGATCGCAATAGCTTTCAATTTGCAATTTCTCGATTATTCTTGATCTAATCTTAAAAATAATTATACTGTTGAAAATAAATAAAAATCTTTCTAAACATGTAATTTAACATGGGTTTTTATCTATTGAATTAGCTTTAGCAGCGGGATAAAGCAAATATTTTTTCTTAAAAGTGGCCGAAAAACGTGATACAAAATTTTTTATGCTTCAATTTTCTGTGTTATTATTTTGTAAATCAAACGGTTAATCTTTATCAATATTCTTGAAATTGTACACTTAACTCTTAACATCCTATACGCCTCATTCCACCAGAAGTACATTTGTTTTCCTAAATCAACCCCAAATGATAGCCTTTGTTTGAATGTAATATTAAACATTTAGCATCTTTGAACTATGGGAAATAATGGGTAACTTTAAATGAAAAGGCCATTTTTTAGCCATTTATTGATAGATCCTTAAAGGAATGGGGCTCTGGACTTAGAAAATTCTCACAGGATGTTAAGAGTTAAATAGGGGACATTTTTAACACAAGCATTTTTTCTCTTTTTTTCTGACCTTTGGGAGAGAAACTCAATAGGCCCAAAGTTGAAGGCGATTTAAAAAAAAAAAAAAAAGGCACTATATGCCGAATAGTAGACAGCCTTAGGATTATTTTCATATGAATATGGAAATAAAACGATTGTATATCATCAGGAATTTGCTTTAAAACTTAATTTAGGAAAATTTAAAAAAAAAAAAAAAAAAAAAAATCAAATTAGTTGTCCTCTCTAACGTAAATACTCTCAGTGAGGCATCATTTATCCAGACCATACATTTTAAGTTAGTAATTTATCTACGCTTATTTCTGCTCCAATTTTAAAAATATTTATATGGTTGGAAAGAAAAGAAAATAATCTTTCTAAATATGCAACTTATGTGTATTTTTTTCAATTGAATTATTTTCTACAGCGAGTTAAAACAGTATTTTCTCTTTGAACAGCCGAAAATGTGTTATACGTAAACAAACTGCACACGCAGGACAGGTTTTGTTAAATAAATTATATAGAATCATTCTATTTCTTGTATGTAATACAACATAGCAGGTATTTAAAAAATTAATTTTAAAGTCCAAAGTGATGTTATTTATATAATTAATACTAATATATATGTGTATATAAGCCATATTAAAATGAAAATGTTGAATAATCTTGTGGTAAACTTAAAAAAATTTTTTTTTTAAATCTTGATAACCCTACTTTTTATTTCCCAAATAATGTGTTTTAGCATGGATATACATAAAAATTTAAGTGCAGAATCAGAAAGAACATACAATTTTACATAAGAATGCAAAGTTTTATCAAATTGCTCCAAAAATAAAGAAATGGTGAAGAAATTACTACATTTTATTGTTTTCAATTAGTCTGTGATTTACAATTTTTTAAACAAAATCATGTCACTTTTGCACACACCCAATTTCGGGGCTTAATTCTCATAACTTTGAACCACTGAGATATTTGCATAATTCAAACAGTTCTGACCTCATTTACACAGCTCTATATAATTAATGTGATTACAAACAATATAACTTGAAACACTGAGGATATTTGTAGGATTCAAACAGTTCCTGAACTCCACTTACAAAGCTCTATATACTCTAATGTGTTAAATAACCTCAAAATAAAAATATAAATAAACTGAGAAATGCTACATTGTACATTGACTGTCGACTTAATGAGTACCATCTAGCCTGGTCCTTTAGATGACATGCATACTCCTATCACAATTGACTTAGTTAATTTATCGCTCGTTTTTCAAGATAAAAATTCCAGAATCATTGCCTTAGCCAATGCAGATTCTTGATTCATCACTTTCATTGAACTGTTCACATGACTTTCTCTTTAGCCACTTTAACCTCATTTTCTTTTGTTTGTATGTTTGTGAAAAGTCAAATGAAACAGTAAATCCCATTTCATTCAATAAGATTTCTTAGCTCCATCACAAACATTACCTTTGTTCCAACCCATTTGTTTTGTTGTACCTTTTCATTTCAAGGGATGTTGCTTGGAGTTTTCTATCCTTACAAGTTGATGTCTTTCGGGTTGACCAGTATGCTTCTCCCTTTTAACCACTATTTCTTTTATATTTGCACCTAATTTTAGATATAGTCAGTGGGAACAACCAATGTCTTTTGTCACCTTCCATTATGGATTACCTTCTTGAAGGAGTCTTACACTCTTTTCCATTGTTTCAGTTGACAATTCTTTTGTTGAAGCCATGTTTCCTTTCAATTTAGATATGCCTAACTGCTTGTCGGGGTTTGCAAAAAATGCATTCATTAAATAATTTTTTATCTAGTTAGTTTAAGAAATATCTTACAAAGCAATTAAAGAAAAAACTTTCCTTTTATCAGTTATTTGTTTATTTATTGCTAAATAAAACCCTAAGTAAACATCCTCTAAGTGTGCTAATGCCATATTTTTGCCAGGAGTAGTATTTTGGTTGTGGTTATTAATGAATTACTGTTATGGTTTATTTAAGGTGAGTTTCATTTGTTTAATGAATTTGTAAATTACCAATAATAAGTCATTTAATGTTACTAAGTTCTTTTAAAAATAATACGTAAGAAATTACTCAAGATTTGTTTATGAAATTCTTTATAACTATTTTATAAATATGTGGACATTCACTACTGTAATTAATGAGGCAAGAAATTATATATATATATATATATATATATATATATATATATATATATATATATATATATATATATATATATATATATATATATATCTTATTATAATGGAGATTGTGTGTTTTTCTGTCTGTAACCGAAACTATATTACTAATCGAGTCACAATTCCCTTAGTCATTATACATCACATTCTCCATGATTTTATTTTTATTCAAACCTCAATTATTAATAAAATTGTTTTACATTATTAATACTGTTGACCATATCCACATACTGTTTAACATGCAATTGTATTTATATATACAAATATAGTGGTTTGCAGTATGCAGGGAAGGCTAATTTGCATATTGATATTAAAATTTGATTTTAATAAATATGTGCTCAGTATTATTGATTTTTAATTGTTTGGTTTTATTTAAATGAATATGAGCAAAAATCTCTCCAATAAATCCATTACAAATATTAACAGTAATTCTATTCTTTACTTCCTAATTTAACTAAATAGTTAAATTATGAAAATTTAGCAATGAAAGACGGGAGGGAAGAAAAAGCAAGTTTTATTTGTTCCCCCTCTGTTTCAAATCTTTTTATCGGCATTTCATTTAGTTCCATTACCCTTTCTAAGTTAACATAATATTTTATTACATTAAAACTTAAATACTTGCACCCGGAGGGTGCATATATTTGCTAGTATATATAATTGATAAGGAATAAAAACCAATGGTATGAGAAAGAAGACAATTTATAAAATCTGATATTTTGCTAGTGGTCTAGAACTTCTTCAACAATTTCTATATAGTGGACACATTCTGTTGTTTTTGTTTATATCTGAATTTTCTCTAATCTTCTATTAAGGTTTATGACAATTGAATATTATATACATGTCTTGAGTTTTTTTTTTTTTGGGGGGGGGTGTAAGATGACTGTTTTAATCAAAAGTTAGTAAGTACCTACACATTACAGGGTCAAAATTTAGCATTATCAAACCTTATATATGGTACATCTTTTAATAAAATTCTAACCTTTGACATATTGACCATAAGCCTATGGGCCAGTGTTCACTTATTATGTCAAATTATTTGAATATATCAATTCATTTCATTTTTCATAAAAGGGTCAATACCATCAAAACTTATAGAAGGTGTAGGGATTTTTTTTTTTTGGGGGGGGGGGGTGTCATTAAAATTCATTCGAAAATTACAACCATGTCATACTTTGCTACCTTTAACACATGTATTGCCACACACACATTTTGTGCTCATTCTTACATGCATCATATGGCACCATGGAGAATGAAAAACAAAACTAGTACTGAGAATGCACATTACAGTACTAATAAATTTTTAATTTACCTAATTATAAAGCATAAGTAATTAGTAATTTCTACTGTTAATTACCAAACATCATCATACAAAGAATCTAAGGTAGCAGTGAAAGTTCAAATGTGCCATCAGGTCATTTTTTAAAACTCATTGACTTTTGGAGGATAACCACAACTAATTAGAAAAATTCAGTATCCAACAATGAAAGAATTGGGCTGCATATAACATTTCTTAAAGCTACAAGTTAAATTCTAAATGTAGCATGAAATTTTTGACACCTGCATTTACAAATTGTCCTAATCATAGCAGTGGCAAAAGTTAGTTACATACTAAAAAATATATTAATTATAATAATAAGCCATATAAATTGTTTAAATTTCAAATTTCATTTGTGCTTTAATCATGGAATTAAAAACCAACTGGGAAAATATTTTAGTAAATCAAAAGTTTTATAAAATTTTTCAAAAAATGAAATGCTCAAAAAAGGTTTTGTATACATCTTGAACACCTGCTGAAAAATATACAATACTTTATAATAAAATATACTATATTAGCATTCAAGATACCCTCTAAACAATTCAAATAAATTTAGGCACATTTTTATTGTTAAGTTCAATTTTTTTTAAAAATAGTCCTAATATAAAATTAATTTAGGTTAACACTCACTTTCTTTTTTCAAATATCTTGAAAGGGATTGGTTTTGTCAAAGTAGACATTCTATTTGAGGTTTTATATGATATGAATATCTATGAAAGACACTCCAGGTTCACTTCAAGTCTCAAAGCTATTTCTTTATTTAATTTAAGAGCTTAGTTCAATATCCCAACCAGAGTGTTTGTGAATAAAAAAGCAACAAATAGTAAAATAAAAAATGATGGTAACACATTTTCTATTTCTATTTCCTCTCCCCTATGAAACAAAAAAAAATAAGATTTTATTTTTTAAATTTCCAAAATGATTTGGAAAAATGAAATACAAAAAAAAAAAAAAATCCATTACTTTTTATATTCAGGATTAAAAATTCAGCCAACCTTTCTAACA